>BQNB010072609.1:0-32383 GCA_026074375.1 Tanacetum coccineum
TTCCACGGTGTCAGGAAGGCTTCTAACTCCTCCAAACATGCATTTGGGTAACAGTCCATGTCCTCGACAATGGTATGAAACTGTCCTCTAAGGCGCGTCGTGCATACGGTCAAGGCTGTCTCAGGAATAGGCACCGAATTCTGACCAGTTCCTGTCCCGTAAGCAGTTAGATTTGGCTCAATGGGTAAAACAGACATACGAGCGGTACGTTTGATAGTTAGGGGAAATGGTAATACGGATGGAAAAATAAGTAATCTGAGAGTAGGACGTCTCCTATGATACACCTGGAGAAGTGTGTCAGAGAGTCTGGGAGGTATCAGGGTGGTGTTATCGGTATGTCTTAATTCATCTGAGTTCGATATGTCACTAAGACAAGAAAATATGAAATAAGGATATAGGCATTTTTCAAAATACGCATAGTTAAGTTTGTTTAATACACATGTAACACATATTATGTATATGTATCTCATATATGTCTATTTCACATGTATCCCATTTTAATATATGTGTACTCCTTTGATTGTTGCTTCCTATGTACCCCACATTGAGTCACCAGCAATGACAGACAATATAAGCATAATAATCATGTTAAGCATATAAGTAGTTATAGTCTAGTGCTACCTAATGCGACCTAGTTCTCTATAACTCAGAGGCTCTGATACCAATCTGTCATACCCCCAAAATATCAAAGTATAATGGCAACCGAGGGCGTGTGACTCCATGATTATCATACTTCTAAGCAATACAGAATGACCTCTATATGAGACGTTTTAAGAAAATTGATCACTTGAATTAGGAAATGATAAATTGTTTAAACATTTAACGGAAGCATAAAAATAGACAATACGACATCGTTTTTAAATAGTACAAGTGATCTTCAGATAACGGGAAAAATGACTGCAATGCATGAGACTTCATATAGCATCTTCGTTCTTAATACCTGTGAAAACATTGCTAAAGTGTCAACATAAAGTTGGTGAGTTCATAGGTTTTTGTTTAACCAAAAATAGTTAATGTTTATGAATCATAAGATTTCATCCACATATGACAATATAACAAATACAAAGTCATATAAATTTCATTACTATTGTCTAAGCTCATGACACCGAAGCATTAACATATACCAACAATGAATGAATGCCCTTGCAGGTGTCTAACCCAGGACACCCGTAATCTGACTCAAATGAAACTGTGTTTGCTTGACTAATGTCAGTCCAAGACAAACAGGGACGTCAATCCCGATAGATCTATCCATAACATTCGCGCTTACAAGTAATTAACGGTTCATGATAAATCGGGCAGATAGAAACTTTGGGTTATATCGGGACTTAGACAATCCGTAATGAGTAATTGCAACTTGATTCACACGTTGTGAATAAGGCAATGTTCTCACCTTCAAAAGATAGTTTTAACACAGTAGAGTAGGGGCCAATGAAAACTCACCTATGTCAATTAATCGCTTTGAATGGGGAGATTGGATCTATGCACGTCAAATAGTGACTCGATCAACACCTAAGTAATTTTGATAAATCTGAGTGTACATTCTAAGAACTCAATGTATGAATTATCCAATTTATTTGTCCAATGATAAAATATCGCTTTATGTTCTCATATCATTGATTAGACCGTTGGCTCTAGGGATGATACACGACTACGCACATCTAAGTATTTATAACGTAATGTGGATGAAACTATTGGTCTATAACTTAGATAATCAGTATGATCCCCCCACATTGTAACAAAAAAAAAATACGATATTATTTACCATATTTTAGAGGTTATATGTATAATAAAAATTTTTTTTATTTTAAAAAAAATATATATAAATATATATATAATATATAGAGCGAGCGGATATACTAAATATATATATGATATATATATATATAATATATATATATATATATATATATTTATTTACATCCTTATTTACCTCTTTATCCGTCACTAAGTTTCGTGTACATCTATTTTAAATGTTGCACAGTTCATGGGAAATTGTCTAAGATAATCTTTGTAAAAGTGATTATACTTTATTTAATAATCCATCACGTTTCAAGTTTACGATTTATTCATATGACTTTATAAATCTCTTTTTAAACTCAATAAATTTATTAAATTTTTAAGGTCAACAATATTATATAATACAAAACAAGTTTATTTTCCTATTTTAAAAGTTCGGTTTTATCGTAATTAATTCCATGTCATTTAAAAATGTCACACAATTATGCATGAAATATACTCTACGCAATGTAGTATGACTTTTATTTGTATAATATAAGCAAGTGGGAAAACATATTACACTATTTCTTACCCTACTAAATCAGGGAAGCATGCAAGCATAATATTGTCACCATGTTTTCTTTTCTTGTTCCTATTTTATGTATTTATTCAGTTATCGATGGCAACTATAATTATGTTTGTGCTCTCTCAGGGGCCTTTAACCTCTCATGCATACGTTTACAACATAGTAAAATGGTGTAACACCATTTTAATACTACTACCTTTGGCAAAGTTCTTTTGGTTCCCATGGTTCGAACCATTAGGTGCTTAGAGGTAAATCGGCAGCCCACACAACGAGCGCGTTTGGGTCGATAGGCCGCACCAAAAAAGGGTGCGCCCGACTGTTTTGAGCTCATCAACACCAATGGGTGCGTGGTGGGCGAACGTAATAGCACCAAAAGTGCGTTGAAAAAGAGTAATGCAGCAGCGGTGGGGCGGGGGTTGGGGTAGAAACCACCGTGCGTGCGCTTCGCACCAACCACTTTTGAGGCAGCAACAGGGGCGCAACCACCGTCGTCACGCCAACAGCAAGCGACGAAAATAGTGCAGCAGCCAAATGTCCTCGCACGTACGAGTGGCTCGATACGAAAAGTTCAGGGTGGAGTTGCTAATCCTAGGAGTTCCGCTAAAGCCGCTGTGGTGCAGCCAATGACAAGGCACAACCTCGTTGAGGTAGTGGCTTATCGTCACCCGTCGCGTTGGTGGTCACGGTCCCGGGTATTGGTCTCGTTCCATAATACAAGTAATTTAGCACGTAATAGTCTCAGTCCAAACTCGTCCCTAGTGCCAACTTTTTTATAATCCATGAGACATGTGTTAAGTTTTACTCCATTTTAAAAATGGTCGCATAATACCTTGTTCGGCCCAGTTTTATGTCCATGGTTTACGTATTAAACTTTTACTCGTAGCATGACAACATTTTGACATGCGTACGTTCACGAGGACCATGCATGGGCCGCACCATGCATGTCGTGTGATACTACAAAATGAAAGTCATGTATGACAAATATGGAGCTACAAGAATAACTTATGAAGATCCAGGTTTTGCTAGGCAATGTGGAAGGATGACGATAGTAAGGAAGCTCGAACCAACCCTTGGTTATTACTACCCTTTAAACCCAACGTTCACTAACTAAAACTCTACTCGAACCTTACTTCTTTTGCTTGATCTTGTGTGTGAGGGTGCTACTAGAAGTCAAAAGAATGGTGGCTATTTATACTACAAATTCATGCATTTACTGAAAACTTTCAAAACATATTCGCGTGAATGTTTATTAATTTCACTTACTATTAGCATAGTTGTATGAGTATAAATATAATATGAATCCCCTATTGTGAAAATGAAGTTTGCCGGAAAAAATATAGGCATGTGAAATTTTTGAAAGAAACGAAATGTGTAGGCCATTAAATGTAAGGAATGAAAATATGATGTTGGTGGCCTATATTGAATTTCTCCCATAGATTAGTCGTCGATAATACATTAAATGTATTAAAAAGTTTGAGGTGAATGAAATGTCAAGGTACAATATTTATTTAGGAGGATTTAAATATTGTCACATGTATATTATATATATATATATATATATATATATATATATTTATTTTTTTCCTTTTTTTTCATTAACGTATGGACGGGTTCACAGAATAATATAGGTGTGTGACTTTGTTTCACAGGGCGTGAAAAATATGAATCTATTGCTACGCGTTTTCTAAAATACCCTTTTAGATCCGAAAGCAAAACGATGATTTATACGCGCTATTTAAAACTCTCAATAGCGTAAAACATTGTATGTCGTTTGAAGGATAACTTTTTATTGGAAAGTAACGGCAAATTTGCAACTGCTTGCGGTAGATACTCTTACATAAAATGAAAAGGAGTTCTAAATTTTTCCGAGGTGCTACAATTTTCAATCGTGACATCAATCAAATTAAACTATTTAACCTTAGCTCTTGGGACGACCTTGGATTTACCAAACTACTGCACTACATACGACCGGGTTCTCTGCCCGTTAGTGCGTGTATTGGTAATCGAGTTTTATAAATTTAAAACTTGGTAAAAATATATTTAAAGCAAAATACGCATCAAGTTTTTGGTGCCGTTGTCGTGGAGCTAAAATTAGTTTTAATTTGATTTACTAAATATTTCAATATTCATAATGGCTGAGGGGGAAATCGATAACCTTACTATAGAGGAGTATCTAGCATTCACTCGAGGAAACCAGGCACCGGGCGTGGTTAAACCAGAAATTAGAGGCAATGTGAATTTCGAAATAAAAAGTCAATTCATGCGGGAATTGAGGGAGGATACCTTTTTCGGAAACAAGAACGACGATGCCCATGAGCATGTGGAGCAAGGTTTAGACATCGTTAACTTATTCAGCATACCTGCTGTATCACACAATGCTGTCATGATGCGCGTCTTCCCTATTAATTTAACTGGAGCAGCTAAGAGATGGGTGGACAGACTTCCCCCAGGAACTGTCGATTCCTAGGATCTCCTTAAAAAGGCCTTTATCCAAAGGTACTGTCCACCGTCAAGAACTGCCAAACAGCTTGAGGAAATCCGCAACTTCAAGCAAGAAGGAGACGAGATAGTATACCAAGCTTGGGAACGGTATAATGACCTTCTGTATAAATGCCCAACTCATGACATCAATAACCATCAGAAGGTGAACATCTTCTATAACGGTTTAGGGGCCATGAACCGCCAATTGCTTGACTCACAAGGGCTAATTCCTGGAATGACACCTGTCCAAGCATTGACGGCGATTCAGACTATGGCCGACCACTCCCAAAAGTGGCATGATGGGTCATCCAGCAGAAGTATTGAAGGTAGTAGTTCTGAAGGGATCGCTGCTATCGTGAACAAACTAGAAAACCTAGGTCGAGACATGAAGAAACTAAAAGAGAACGTTCACGCTATTCAAGTAGGATGCCAAAACTGCGGAGGAGCTAATCTTGACAAAGACTGCCCTCTCAATGAGGAAGTAAAAAGCATCAAGGAGGCCAAATATGGCGAGTTCGAACGACCTTCACCTTTCAGTATTGGAGCTAAGTATCGTGTAGGCCCACCTGGATACTACACACGAATGGACAATCGCCCACCAGTTGGAGAAAAAAGGCCAAGATTAGAGGAGCTTATGAACAAACACCTGGAGGAATAAACACGAAGAAGGACCGAGATGGAAGAATGGGTAAAGAAACTCCAGGAGAATGCCGAAATTAATACTCGAAACCAAGCCGCTTCTCTCAAAAATTTAGAGACCCAAATCGAGCAGCTAACAAAAGAATTTCACACCAAGGCTGCCAATGAACTAAACAGTCCATCATTAGACCAATGTAAAGCAATGTACGCCAACGAAAAGACACCCATCAATAATGGACAACATGAGATATCCGTCGCCTCTAATAAATGCACTCAAATTATCCAAACAAACAATGTGTCTTCAAGAGTCCTGCCATGTCAATTACCTCCGAAAGAGTTAAACCCTGGGAATTTTACCCTTCCTTGCACTATTGGAAGTTTAAATATTTATGTTATGGCAGATTTAGGCGCCAGCGTTAATGTCATACCCAAATCCATTTTCGAACACCTTGAATTAGCTCAACTTAAGAAGACTGACATGCTCGTTGAAATGGCAGATATGACAAAAAGATCTCCTGTCGGAATAGTTGAAAACGTCCTTGTCAAGATCGACAAATTTTTATTCCCATCAGATTTTGTGGTTATGGATATGTTAAACACTCGTAATGAAACCATGATTCTTGGGAGACCATTTCTAGCAACCATTCATGCCAAAATAGATGTCTTTAGTAAATAAATCTCCTTAGAAATTAGAGGTGAGAGAGTTACCTTCGATATGGACAAAAAGATTCATAATTTCACAACCCCCATAGGAGAAATTTATATGATAAACACAACCTCTAATACTCCCTCAGGCGCATCATCTAGGGTTGAGGAAACCAACGACGTGCATAATGAGAATAATTATTGTAATCAAGAGCAAGGACGAAGTCGTAAGAAGCCAAGAAAACTTGAATTTAATATAAACCTCCCTAGCACGCACTTCTGTAAACCTGTTAAACAAATTCTGGAAGGCGAACTTCAAATTTTGGCCAACATGTAATCCAAACATAAAAGAGTGTAATGGAGGCCATGAGATATATGAAATGAATAAAAATGGAGATCTTAAAAAATGGTACTGTTACTATGATGATAGAAAGAAAATAAACGGGTTTGGTTTATCATTTCCTGAATTCCTGTAAGTTAAATACGAAGAAAACCAAGAGAAAGGATTGATTTGGGATGAGAGATTTGAAGAATGGTGTATCAACAATCCAAACACTCCCACTTCAAGGTATACCAAGGACCAAGAGAATCTCCATCCTAGACCCACGGACTATCCTTTCAAGGATTGGCTATTGACAAGGGTAGGACACACAAACGTAAGTGAACCAGTAAAAAAAACTCTACGCAAAACGTGGCTAATTGATTGTTTTCAAGAAGATGTAGTGAAAGATCCATGAGAAAGGAGTTTTGATGACTATAAATGGATGTTCGATCTAGAAATTGACCAATTATCTAACGAATATGAATTAGGAATAGGAAAGAAAGGACATATGCTGGAGGATATATGGGAAATTATAGGAAAGTACAAGGGGATAATACTTATTGGTGGCATGATCAAAAATCAGAAGAGGAGGAAAGGCAAAAACTTGGAATCGATATAAAAGAGTATGACCCACCAATGGTTCACGTAGAAACTTTTGAAGTAAAGAAATATTTGTTTAACACTGGCTAAAATTTCATTCGTGTCACTAAGGACTTAATGGATGCCTTACCATTAGGAAGAGAAAACGGGTCAAGATTCAGGGATATGATCCGTAAGGAAGTGGACAGTGGAAGAAGGATCCGCAGAAAGACGTAGAACGTCTTGAGTCTAACTTAAAGACTCGATAATAAACAAAAGTGCTTGTCGAGAGACAACCCGTCTTTTATTTTCTGCATATTAGTTGGTTTTCGTTGATTTCTAACTATATTTTGCAGGTTCTCTGTATAAGAAAATGGAATTCAAAGTCGCCTTAATTCGTATTCATGTGGTAGTAAGGTTTTGTCTAGGCATAACCACTTTGGTCACACCGTAACAGATATTATTACGGCGTAAAATCCTGTACTTGTTACGTCATAACCTTCTTATTTCAAATATAAAATTTTTAAATCCACATGTTTACGGTGTAACCAATACCATGGTTACGCCGCAAACCTTTTCTAAAAACTAAAAAATAAGTTTGAAACCTTTTTAAAAACCTTGTACAAGTAAATGAACTTTGTGGGTGTGTTTCTTAGAAACCCTCACGAGACTTCACTCGTCCACTTGGGCTACCAAGTGGTTTAAAAGGCTTGTTGCATATGCTAAATGCAACCGTGATTCCTACGAAAGTGAGTTAGATTGTAGTGTATATTATCTATGAAAGTTTAATGCTCTTTGTTGTCTAGTGATTTCAGGGGAAACGAGGTTGTTCTATAGACACTTTGCAAGAAGTCAACTCTTGCAATTATCACTCAGAGAAGAGAGCAACACTCAGGGGAGTCTTTCGCTATAAATCTACTCTTATTTTATTATTTCATTTCCTTAATTGTACAATAGGGACATTGTACAAACCAAGTGGGGGATGGGAGTAGAATTACCACTTGACCTATAATTGCCTTTGATTTCCTAGTTTTCTTTGAAAAATGGTGCCAACTTTAAAATTTTGACATGTTTTTCTTACTAAACTAGAATAAATCTTTGCCGAGCACATTATTATCCTGTAATTAATTTGGTGAGATTAAGCCTAATATTCTGTTTTCATCTATTATACATAAAATCCACCAAATACATGAGAGTGCCGGTAGTATTGTAGACTTTAGAACTTGGCCTGTACATCTTGTTAAGACCTAATTGGTTAGTTGGAATAGACTATTCAAAAAGGCAACATTTTAGGAAATCACCCAAAAAGCCTATATGTGTGTGTGTTTATCGGCTTGTCACACTGACTTGTCGACCTCCCCGTGTAAAACCCTAGTTGCGCTCACTACCAGTGCAAGATACCCATAGATCACCTTGTCAAGCCAATCCTGTTTAAACCTTATATGTTTCGTTACACCATTTCGCCTTAGCCTACCCTATAGTCTTTATATTCTTTGTGATTGAAATCTTTGGCTATTTAAATCCATTGTTCGGGGGAATGGGAATGAGAATTGTATGCATTCGTGAAATACCAATCAGTTATGATCTATAAATACCCCCCCTGTATCACCACTTTTGACGTTGTTCATCTCCAGTGGGAGGATGTGTGTATAATATTAGATGTTGTAGGGGCAATAATTAAAGATATAAACTCCTGTAACATTTGAATATTTATCAAGAAGAAAATGAAGAAAAGAGGGAGAAACTAAAAAGCCACCCATGTGCTAAAAAATGAAAAGATGGTGCAAAATAAAAAAATATGGAGCTAGTAGCCCATTATTGCACCAAGCCATCTCAACAAGTATAAAGAATGGAACTAGTAGCCCATTATTAAAGATCAAGTTTTCAAACTCAGACTTTTGGACCTTGGATGGACAGTAGCTAGTTATGACAACCTTAATGTACTTTAGACTATTTGTTTTGTGTTCTTATCTTAACAACCATTTAAAGTGCATCCCATGTCTATCCTTACCCTTTATATCACCCAATAAACCAAATGTCACCCATGTTTCCATGAAGACTATTTAGACCCTAATTCTAGTTGGTGGAGACTTGTGTACTTTCCAAGCTTATAATAGAACACATACTATGTCCGTGCAATTGAGTGATTACCCCGAAATTGAACGCTTAGATTAGTAATGAGAGTTGAGTGCTTTTTATCCCCTTTTCATGAGGTGTTCAGCTCAGATGTTTTCTAGCATAAGTAGTTTATAGATTCATTTCTTCAAGTTAAATTGAGGAAATCTTTTTATGAATTATTCTAAATGGTTTTACTTGAGGGCAAGTAGAAATCAAGTGGGAAGATATTTGATAACATCAAATAATTGGTACATTTTAATATCAAATTCCTTATAAAAATGCTTACAAATATGCTATTAATGTATGAAAACATTACTTAATTGTTTATTATTAGTTTTCAGGGACCAAGTAAGCATTTTAGCAAAAGACAAGGGTTTTGGACAAGAAATGCACTAAAGTGAAGAGTCCAAGGCAGTTTACGGCGTAACACCCCCGAGGGATTACTCCGTAACGTACTCTAATGAAGAAATGAGTCATCACACCCTTTACGGTGTAAAGTGTCTCCAAGATTACGTTGCAACATTCAAAATTACAAGAGATGATGTATCTGACTCAGCGTTACGGCGTAACATGGGTGACAAGGTTACGCCGTAACATACTTTATTGCCTAGAAGATTAAATGCTTACGTAGCAAGGTTACGGCGTAACATCCTATAAGGATTACATCGTAAACCTCTCGAAGAATATAAATAGAGCCCTCCTCTGGCTCATTCAGCATCACTCACCACCACCACTTCACACACAGTTCTAAGGGGTGAACCAAACCCCTAAGGTTTGAAGCATTTCATCTGAAGGTCCAAAGGAGAAGCCATTAGCATACTTATTGTACTTAATCATTCATTTTGTTCTCTGTAAGAATTATGATGATTCAATCCATGTCTTTATTCATTAATTCTTGCATTGCTATTACTATGAGCGGCTAAGCACTCCTAGTGTTAGCCTAACCATGTAGTTGCTGTTATTATGATTATGATTTCCTATTCAATTATGGTTCTATTAGATATCCTTATAGCCTTTCATTGATCCCCATGTTTTAGTAGTATAGAAGGTGGCTTAGATCTTATTAATCCTGATATTAAACTTACCATGTTGAACCTAGGATTAGTAGGGTACTAAGGTAGCTTGACATCTATCCCTAGTGTAGGAATTAACCAGATTACCGCCTTTGTCACATTAAATACTTAAAAATCATGGGAACTCTTTCAGAGAGGGTTAATAATCAGTTTAGATTATAAATTGATCTTAAGGGTAGTTGGGGTTTAACCACTACAAGCTTGGATGCACTGCTCGTGTAATCGTAGAGGAATTTGGGATCGTAGAGTAAGCATAGGACATGCCCTAAATGAAAATTCAGGTCTGTCGACTTTAGAACCACTAATGGAACTTATAATTAAACATCACACAGGAAAATGTAATCATAGCATTAGTAATGAAATGGTTAGGTTAGCATGCCTTTCTCCCTGATATCTTCTATTTATTTATTTTATTGCATTTATTTTTCTAGTAATTCTTAAAATCAATCTTAAAACCATTTTCAATCGTGACATCAGTCAAATTAAACTATTTAACCTTAGCTCTTGGGACGACCTCGGATTTACGAAACTACTGCACTACATACGACCAGGTTCTCTGCCCGTTAGTGTATGTATCGGTAATCGAGTTTTATAAATTTAAAACTTGTTAAAAATATATTTAAAGCAAAACACGCATCAGTCAAGCACTAGGACCATTGCTCCAACGCCTAGTTATGCTATTATTCAACTCCATATTCCAAATAATTTTGTTATCAAGGGTGCCCACATGCAAATGATTCGGGAGAATCAATTTGATGGGCAAATTCGATCTGATCCTCACCGACACATAGCCGATTTTCTCAAGATTAGTAGCCTATTATAATATGGTGAAAATCAAGAGGAAGCGGTTAAGTTGATGACTTTTCCTTTCTCGTTATCCGGAGAAGCTAAAATTTGGTTGAATGAACTTAATGAAGGAACTATAACTTCGTGGAATGAAATGAGAAAAGCTTTTATAAGCCGATACTTTTCTCCTGCAAAGTTTAAACGTCTCCTAAATGAAATTCATAGTATTCACCAACTCACTCACGAAACTTTCGTTGAAGCTTAGCTCCGTTTAAAAGAAATGCTTCACACTTGTTACGAACACATTCTAACCAAAGGAACAATAATTCAAACATTTTATCATGGTTTAGACGATCCAACTCAAGGAATTCTCGCCGTCAGAGGAATCTTCCTCTACAAAACTCCCAACAAAGCCTTTAGAATCCTCGAGGAGAAGGTCCTTTTAAAACTCGATTTCTCGAAAGATTCTCATAACAACCCCAAACCAAAAACCGTTGTTTCCGCTGGTGGAAGTGTAACACCCCCAAAATATGTGGCAGCGGAATGGTAACCGGAGACGTTACTTCATAATACACAAGCACAAGATATAAGAGAACGACCTCTATATGAGTCGTTTAAAAAGTATCCTCGTTGATACATTAGAAATAAATAAGCTTTTAACAAGTGGTCCCATGAGTTTGCATCACAAGAAAATCATAAATGTCTTGGTGAATGCTCCAATGTACTTCATAAATGTCCATACGAGTTATACCTGAGAAATACATGCTTAAAAATCTCAACATAAAGTTGGTGAGTTCATAGGTTTAAGTAAAGTATTTACGAGATACCAAATGTGTTTAATGACTGCTGCGTCACTCACAATATCATGAAAAGTGTTTTGTAACTACTGTGTCACTCACAGTATCATGAAAAGTGTTTTGTGACTACTGCTTCACTCATAGTATTATGAAAAGTATGCTGTGACTACTGCTTCACTTACAGTATCATGAAAAGTGTATTATGACTACTCATTCACTCATAATATTGAGAAAAGTGTGTTGTAACTACTGCTTCACTCACAGTATCATGAAAAGTATGCTGTGATTACTGCTTCACTCACAGTGTCATGAAAAGTGACTACTGCTTCACTTACAGTATCGAGAAAAGTGTTTTGTAACTACTGCTTCACTCACAGTATCATAAAAAGTGTGTTGTGACTACTGCTTCACTCACAATATCATAAAAAGTATGTTGTGACTACTACTTCACTCACAGTATCATGAAAAGTATGTTGTGACTACTGCTTCACTCACAACATCATGAAAAGTGTTTAGCAATTGGTGACGTGTAATAAAAGTAAATGACGAGTTTGTAAATGAGCATGTAAATAAGTTTGTAACTGAGCAAGAAAATAAGTTTGTAAACGAGCATGTATTCGAGTTTGTAAACGAGCGTATATTATCTCCCAAAATAGTTCAAAACAAGTAAAATAGGGGCTATCAGACTCACCTCAAGCAAACAATTCAATCGGGGAAATAATAATGCAAGTGATAAGTCTGAGTCCTAACCACAACAAAGTTGGATGAATATGGATGCTAAATGATGCAAGAACAACCCAATAACTAATGAAAACCCTAGTTTAATACTCCAAAACCCTAACTTTCTTGCAAACCCTTTGTAAACATTTAACCAATGTTGTAAACACCCTTGTTCTTGGTCCTTTAGTTGCTGATTTTAAAGAGAAATAAGGAGTGATATGTGTGAATGAAAGTGTGGTAAATGAAGTGTTAGGTAGTTTCTTTATATAGGAAAAAGAAAGAGTAAGGTTTAAAGCTTCTTTTGCTCTCAATAGTGACTAGTATACACAAGAATGAATGTTGAGTGTGTATGGGGTTGTGTGGGCTAGTCTTGGACGTTCTAGGTGTTGTACAAGAGTGGGGGGATTACCAATTTAAGGGGATATGGCTTGTGTTGGCTCCTACATACAAATTTATCAGGGTTTTGACAAATTGTGGTTTACAAGATGAAAAGCACATGTTAGGGTTTCCTTTTTTAGGAGGGGGCTAATTTTTGGTGATTAAAGGAGGAGGGAAATGGTTTTTAAAAGTAAATAATACTTGTGTTAATATTACCTAAAAGGTGGTAAGGGTGTTAGTGCAAATATTACGATATTTAATCTATATGATATCTTTATGTTTTGGTGATGACAAATATGTGACTTGTAATACGTAACGTAAAGTGCGCTAGTTACTCGTAATCACAAATCATAAATACATCTCTTGATGTCTCAAGTCTACATTAACACCGACATTTGTTTGCACCCCACGTAAATCACATAAGGTATGTACAAACAAAATTAAACTTGTAGGATGATCAAAGAAATAAGTTTTTGTCTTAAACTTTATATTTTTATAAATACAACAAAACTATTTCTCAAAAATTATTTAAACAAATTATTTTTAAATTGTAAAGAAATGTTTTATTTGGTAAATATTTTGAATTTCAAAATCTGGTCATTTCCCCCCTAAAATGAGTGTCACTTTCACCAGACAAGTTTGTCACCACAAAAAGACAAAAACAAGAGCATCTATCGGGGCGGTCCTTTAATTCGGTCGGCGGCCCCCTTAATTATTTAGCGGCCCCCTTATATATCTGGGACCGTCGTTTCCTGACAGGCTGTTTTTCAGCTCCTATAAATAGTGGGTCACCTCCAACTATTTTCACAACCCTTTTGCACGATTTTCTTTTAGTTCTTTCTCTCTCTAGATCTCACTAAATCTCTCTAAATCTTTGATCATTCAACTTGGTTAATCTTGTTTAAATGTGATCAAATCTTATATCCTTTCCTCCTTTCCTCAAGTGCAAGAGAAGAACTTCGGTCATTTTCAAGATCCGAAGTTATGTAGTCTAGTTATTCCATTTGTAACATTTGTTACATATAAATCGAGTCCATGTCTTATAATCTTTAGTAGTGTATAGATCCGAATGGTGTGTACATTTGGAAGGGTTGATTGTGGGTTGTTAGTATTTTGGGCCTTAAAATACATTAGTGTAGTGGTAGATTGGTTCTAGCTAATATCAGGACTCGACATTTAGCTTAGTGTCGGAAAATAATGTAAGCTTTGGTATAAGGTTTTCTCCGCCGAAAGGGAGCTTGTTGATTAGTGAAGTAACTCTCGAGCTGGATACTCGAGGAGTGGAGTAGGGCGAAGAGGAGCTTCGTGACTGAACCACTATAAAGCATCGTGTCGGTTTGCATTCTCTTTTACCTTTCTCTTTACTTATGTCTTTACATTTACCGCTTTACTATTACACGTGCATTGTGCTTATGATTGTGTGAATTGTTGTCTATGTTGTGTAAGTCATGGTTATGTAGCTCTTTGTAGTAAACATTGTGAGTGTGGATATATTGGAAGAATATGCACTAGCTATTGTAAATCCATTATCGACACTTCTAATATTGCGTCAAACTTGATTGGTGATTTGATACAAATGATCTAGTCCGAAAACCTCTTCTGGAGGCGGTCCCTTTAAATAGGGCGGCCCCCTGATGTACTAGGCGGCCCCTATATATTTATGGGACCGCCGACAGAGAGTGATTTAATAATTGATACAAAAGATTTAAAGTTTTTAAAAGGAAACATATTCACCCCCCTCTACAGTTTCCATAATTGGTATCAGAGCAAGGTCGCTCTAGTTTTCAAAACAAATGGTTTTTAAAATAGAGTACGATCCATGTATCAAATTACCCATGAAGGGGGATTAAATATGAAAAGTGTTTTGTTGTTTGATTCGTACTAGTTCTGTTATTAAATATACTCCGTATACTAGCTTGAAGGAAAATTTTCTCAAAAGAACTTGGAAGTGTCAACTTATGTTTGATTAAGTCGTAAGAGTAAAAATGATGTCTAAAACACAAAATTTTTATGCTGGAACAACTTTTTAAAGTCCTATGTTCTACAATTAAGTTACAAAATAATTTTGAACAAAAATCATGTTTTGGGGTCGCTGATGGCGGTCCTATAAATGTTTGGGCGGCCCCCAAATATATCTGGGGGCCGTCACCTTTATGGGGGCCGCCTGTCTGTTTCGTCAGTTTTTGGCAAACTTCAAAAAATCATATAAAATCAACCGTAAGTCCGTAGAAGTTGTGCCACCCGTCATTTCGAAGATAATTGAGTCTACTTTCTTTTAAAGGAACTTCCAAGATTTCATTCTTAAATTAAATAAGTCAGAAATGAAAAATACTACATAGTGGTCAAAACTTTATGTTTTGTTTTGACGTAAAACTTGTAGTTTATTTTTTCTTTCAAGCCAAGCATTTCTAGTCAATGTATCTTTGAAAAATGGTACATTTATATTTTCAAGACATTGATCTTGATTAATTTTTAAAATGGGGAGGAAATTATTTTATTTACGAATAAAATCAAGCTAAGTATACATCATTGTATTTAATACACAAAACGACGACGAATATCTTTATGTGCATGCTAAATGATTATGTGTATTTACTTGTATCGTATTTTTGTTAATAGATATTATTAAATGAGCATTGCTACTTGTAATTGAGCTACTTATTTATCTAAACACACATGCCATGTACACTATTTATTTGTTAATAGTTTTTCGGATTATGCCTAATAGGAATTACGTTAGATCTCTTGCGTTAAGTTGCAAAATTGTTTGTGCACTGCATATAGGCATAGATTACTATATTTACAAGTGTTACATAAACATCTTGTAGATCATTTTGAGTGTAGTAACCCATTTAGAAATGAGAGTTAAATAGTTTGTCAAGTGTGTGGAAAAATAATGTCCTAAGATCATATTTTAAAACCCATCATTAAAATATTTCCAACACATTATCTCTCTTCCAACAAAATGTCTAAATATTTTCATCATCTTGCGTTGTTTGACCTCGGGTTGGTTAAACAAAATAAAAGATTGTATTAATACATTGGTAATTAAGTAAATGAAAATATATTTTTTTAACTTTGCTTGTGCTTGCATTTGTTCTAACATACACACATAATTATATTCTTTTTATAAACGTATAGTATTTTACAAAAGATGTGTGTTGTATAAAAATGGTTAAGAAAATCATTAATATACTCATAAAATGTCAAAAACTATGCATACTATACATATCAACAAATAGTTTTTCGCACAAGCAAAATATATGACAATCTTGAAGTAAGAAATTAACTTGTCATTATTCATAACCTCACCTCACAACTAGTCTTAGAATTAATGGAACACACTATGAAAATCTTTATTTGTTTTCTTTTAAAAAGAGTGTTCGTGAGGGTCAAGAAAGATTTCGAATATATATCGATTCATTATTCAAATTATGATTGATATTATTGTCGAATCTAATTGACAAGTTTTCGAGTATGGACAAGAAATCGGATTCTTATTTGTCTAGCTTTAAGATTATATCAAAATATAACAAGAGATATTATCTTAAACCTACATACTCAATCACACTCGATTGATATGAAAATAACGACATCCCTTTCCAAGATGATAAGAATATGCATCAGATCATAACTCACACTTATGTAGATGATGTCATATTGAGTCTACTTGTCCAATAGTTGTGTTCCTAATATTTGGCAAATATATGCATAAAATACACAATGAAGTAGGATTGACGACTTGAATATTTCATCCGAAATACTCAAGTAATTTACCTTGCAATGCAATTGGTAAAGTCGTTGTTTTCGAAAAGCCAAACATGAGCAAATGCACAACATATGTAACTTTGCTCAAACAATTCAAAAGCACAACTCAAAACTCAAACTATCTTCTTATCAAAACTCTCTCTTACTTTACCAAATAAGCATAATATTTCTTCCTCACCAAATGAGAACCCTTTAACCATATAAGGTTAGGATTATGAAAAATTAAACATATTCCACAAACCATTATCGTGCTTTCTTTCAATAAGTGATCGTCTCCACCATCAACCGCATCATAATCATCCAAATCAATGGTATGTGAAACTTTGGATTATTTTTCCTCAATTAATTTGATTTTGAGTTCCAACCTTTAACAACAAATTCTTAAATTTGTACAACACTCAATGTGCGTTGTTTCACGTCCTGAATCTTCCCACATCTTTCACAAGTTACAATAGTCACTAACTCACATTACGAAGTCGATTGTAAGACAACAATATTAGGTCTCAAATTGTAACTCACAACATGCAATGAGATAAGTCAAAAGAGACTAAAGTAGTTCAAATGTTTGTGTTATTAACTATGGTCAAATTATACATGCTAAACTTAACACACTCTGAGTAGGATTGACGACTTATAAATTTCCATCAGGAAACTCATAAGTACTCCAACTTGATGAGCAAGACTTGGATGTCATTTCTGAAAACTCAAATTGAGACACTCTTATAACTTATATAAGCTTCTCCTAATAACCTAATATCAACACCATCTCCAAATAATAAGAAAATGATCCTTGCCCAAATTTGGCACCTCCCTAATCGATGGATCCTCCGTCCTATATTCATCTTTTGGATTAGGTAAATCCGCACTATGGCATTAGATTTAAAACATTTTCCTCTTGTGAATCAATAACATAAAAGACCAACATACATGGTAACTACCTTTAATAAGACACATCACTATTACTACAAAGAAACATTCACAATTATCTATTAAGTAAATAACCTTAATTGGATTTCTTTCATAAAAGACATGCAAATGTGCATTCTTTGAACACTCTTATTATAGAGCATTACACCATTGTTACTCTTAAGCATACTCCAATGTTCCTAGATGACTTAATCTCTCCTATACCTACAACAACATGCTTTGCTCTCCTCATTTAATCATTAGAATTCCACACATCTTGAATAGGATAAGACGAACATGAATAAAGAGTATTATTTGATCCATTTTAGCCTCTCAAATAAGGTCATAGAAGAATTCCTAACCTTGGGATATGCTGTCTAGCATAATTAAGAATTCCCAGGAATGACCTTAACCCTTTCTTTGTCTTCATGCTTTCTTCATCAAATTCCACAATCTTTTTAATGATGTGTGGTTGCAAATGAATTCTCCCTTTTCCAATAACAACGCCAAGAAAATCTATCCTGGGGACTGCTATTTTCATTTTTGTTGGAGAAAGGACTAACCCATTATCTTTGCATGCCTTTAGCATTTTGGACAAATGTTTCATATGCTCTTCTTCATTCTTTGAAAAAACCAGTATATCGTCGATATATACTGCTATGAATGCCTCCATTCCTTTAAAACATTTGTCCATCTTTCTTTGGAAAATTGCTGGTGCATTCTATAAGACCAAAATGTCATTACCCCAACCAATTCATAATCAATCCTCCTGGTGCTTAAAAAGGCTGTCCACGGAATGGAATTCTTTCTTCCATTAACCAACCTGATGGAATCCTGACTTAAAGATCAAATTTAGAGAACACTTTGCGTTTCTTACCTATGTAATTATTGTAGTAATACCAGGTTAATGTGAGTATTGATCGTTATAGTGTTATCATTTATTGATCTATAGTTTAACACCATTCTTTATCCTTTCTTTTTACTTCTGCTCCTGTGCAGAGGATCTAGGATGTACCTTCATTACCATCATGGCCATAGTTACTGCGCCTATCTTTTACTAGGCCTTAAAACACCAATCATAGTAGGCTAATCCATATGTTATTTAACATAAATGATGCTCCAAAGCTGGTGGATTATAATCATTGAGGGGCTTATCTTCGATGGTTACATCTGGGTTGATGATATCCAACTTGCATAGTTCTCCATTCTTTTTCCAGTGTTTTAAGGGTTCTTCTCCGATGTACCCTTGATCCCTTAACTCTTTTAATCATGTGTTCAACTTATTCTTTAAACACTGGATTTGTTTTCTTGATGGAAAACACTTTTCTTCCACATTTCTTTGATATTCCTAGCTCATCCAATTCCACTTCGTCATTAGCTAAACCAATGGCATATCTCAGCCTGGTTTGACGTTTTGAACTTTGTTATCTTTTTATAGATAGTGATTTCATCACCTTCTATCCTTATTCCTCCCTGCATTGCCCTTATGAAATTTGTTCCAATGAGCATTTGTATGCCATCATTGATCTTCATATCAAAAGCATAAATAAAGGGGATTCTGAACTTGTTCCCTTCGATAGCAAAATTTCTGCCTTTGATCTTATGCTTTGCTGGTTGCTGAGAGTTCAAGCCATTGATATTAATAGGGTTATTAATAGTTCCATGGCTTCTTCTGGACCACTTATTTTGTTATGAGCATGCTATGCTCCGAATGTCATTATGGCTTATATCTAAAGAAAGGGCATTCTGGTATATCAAACTCTACTGTTACATTATAGAGTTGATTAACCACATTTCTCACCTTTGGTTGCGTTGGTTTTTCATCTGTGGCTGTATTTCTTATAATTTCTGTTTCCAGCATCACATTAGCCACATAGTTCCTTTTATCTGTGTTCCATAATCACTCTCAATGCAATCAGCATACTTGAACTTATGTTTCAAGGGTGGGAACTCTCTTTCAAACTTTTCTTCCTCATATCTCTTAACTTTTTCTTCTAGTTAAGATATTCTTTCTTCCAGGGCTTTTCTTTCATTTATTCGAGCTTCTTCAATTTTTTGCTCAAATTCTTTTATCAGCTGATCACTTCCCATTCTGTTGTTTGTTTTTAAAGGCCTGAGGTTTCTTCATTAACCCAGCTAATTCTTTTTATCTTGGTCATCTCTTTAACTCCTTGGATCTTTGACCCTTTTCTTTTCATCTTATTCTTGTTTCCCAAGCTTTTTCCTTTTGAATAGTTTCATAGTATTCTTTTGCTTGACATTTATCATTTGCTGATGTCGTCATCCTTCGGCTTTTAACATTCCCATAAGAGAAGCATCTCCTGACTTTCCTACTGTTGGAGCGATCATAGCCTCTGGTATCATCATCTTGTATTGTCATCTTTATTTTTGAGTAGTGGTTTGCACATTTGTCACAGGCGGTTAATCAGCATTTAGGGCAATGTAATCTGAACATTCTGTGGTTGTAAATCCCCAAAATAGCACACATTGACAAGTGATTAGGATTTCTTTCCAATCATGAGTACAGGTATTTTGAGCTTTTTCTGGTAACACTAATGTGTCTCCAACTTCCGTGCTTGCCCTTTCTAAGTTCTTCAATTGCTTCGCTATTGCCTGGAAAATATGTTACTGTTAGAGTGTCAAAATTTGGTCTTACCATAAAGGCCACTTCTTCCTCATCACTTTCATCTTCATATTCTTTTTCATAAACCATGAACATGAATTCTTCCTTCCCAACTGCTATTCCCGCTTGGAATTCACCTTCCCCTTCAGAGATACTATACACACTGCTTTTATCGCTAAAATCAGCTAAAACTATATCCCATTCTTTTGGTATATCAAGTTCTTGATATACTGCTGATCTAGCAATATTTCCACTTTTGCTTTTACAATCTCTTGCAAAATGTCCTTCTTTTCCACATACAAAGCACTTGCATTTCCTTACTTTACCCCTGTCATCTTTGTATTTGTTTTTGAACATTTTGACATGGGATCCGTGAGGTTTTCCTTTGTATGTTTTTGCATTTCTTATCCCATATCTTTTTCTGATATTTTTGTAATAACCTGGGATAGGTACTGCTGAACAAAAGGAGAGATCCCTTAGTTCTTTGCTTAAAGCTGCTTCTTTACACATTTCTGAGACAAATGTATGTGTAAATTTTATGGCTGGTAAGACTCCCGCAGCTAACCCTGGATGCTTTCTTTTAAAAGCTTCATGAACTCTTTTGTTGAAATAATTTGGGAGTAACTTTGAGAAATATGTTCTGCCGTTGTGATGGGAAAAATAATTTTCCAGAATTTATCTCCAGGATTCTAACTCAAGCAAAATCCCATAAGTCTTTGTGTCTTCCACAGGTTAACCTATCAAGGTCTCTTTGAGCAATATCTTGCCTTTCTGTTGAACCTCTGTAGGGATCTTCCATCATTAAAACTATTCTCATTTGAGATGTTATATTTTGTGGATCATCTGCCATTCCTATCAGGGTTTCATATGCTCCAAGCTAAGGCTAGTCCCCATTGTAGGCCAACATAAGCTTTTCCTGTTCTCCTAACAGGTTTTCAACATACAGGAGTTTTGACTTGTTGTCTGACCATGATTGACTATTCAACATGTTTATTGTTATGGTTTCCCATCTTGAGATGGTATCATCCCATAACCCTGGCCTGGATTTTTCTTGTAAGACTAATAATGCCCTGAATCCCGCATTATGCCAGAGGTAAACACCATTGTTAGATTATGGTAGTTACCATAATCACCTTTAAAACCTTTCTGACTTTTTGGCTAAAACTGCGACTCATTATACTGTTGGTAATTTCCCGTTGCAGGGGGATATACTGGTGGTCCCATCATTGAGTCTATTGGTGGGTTGTAAATGTTGCTGGATGATGCCTCATCAGCAGTAGGATATGCAACTTCATTTGCCAAAATCCTTTCTACTTCTTTTTTAAACTTTGGATATGGAAGTTCATCATCCTCATTTAAATGAAAGCAACCTTCTTCATTTTCTTGGTTTCCATCACTCTTCGCTGCGAATGGGTTTTCCCATTCAGACTCTGATGAATCTGTTGTTTCTTGTTCACGGACCATGAATTTTGTTGTTGTGGTATCTTCATCTTCAAACTCTTCTTCTAAGCACCCTTTACAAAAACACACATCATATGTAATATGCTTCCTGTTGTGAAGACATTCTCCACACACACACTTTCCCGTTTCTTGGTGTGTTCTTCATGTTGTAAAAGCAACAGCTGCTATCAGTGTTTCTTCATCATCTCCTATGACCTCTTGATCTCTTTGATCCACTGATGTTCTTGATGGGGTTTAATCTCTATACCTTTCAAACCTTAAGCTTGTTTTCTTTTAAGCCCATTGTTGGACCGTAGCCAACGTAAGCTCGAGAAACCAGCTGTAATCCTCACGTTTCGTTTCGAGATGGTTTTAAATGCCAACTTTGTCCTTCAAGTTCTTCCATCGTCCTTCTTTCTCCTGGGATTGCAGAGATACCTCTTGTGGAAAGATGATCTACAACATTTTCTATGTTATAGTTGAACCCTACATAGCTCGTGTTTGAAAGTCTTCCCACCATTGATAGTGTTACCAAGAGATTACTCTCTCCTCCTTGCCATGCTTCATAACCATGGGTTTGTATTGACACCCTTAAATGGTCATGAAAGTCATTAATGCTCATCATCATATCTGGAACCATATACACAAGTTGTGTACCTTGCTCCAAATCTATCTCCATAGTGCTTATGATTCTTGTGGTATTTGACCACCTTGTGTCTTAGTATGACTACCAAAGGGGCATTTGTCTAGCACCGATTCCTGTGTAGTGTATGTATTCTGACATTGCAAGGTCCACTGATTAAAGTGTTGCATTCCTTCCCTTTGTAATGCTTGGTAGCTTTGATTATTACATAAGCGTAGATCAACTTGGTCTCCTTCTCCACAGTTGATTCTTTGCTCTGAATAATGCTCATAGACCCTATGTCTTGCAGTCTGTCTATGGTATAGAATAAAAAAAAAAATAAAACAAACTACTGCTGGTGCCTAATTGTGCAAGTCTTCTTCCGGAGAACCATGGCAAACTGTTTCTGGGTTAACCCATAGATCCAAGGTATTATAATACCTTATGCCCTCTTAGTCTTCTAAAACCTCTTGGTAATTCCAAACCTACTCTTTGATCCCATTGATCCTCACGAACATGATCATCTTGTGTTGGGAGGTCATTCGTTGATGTTCCTTCCCTGACACTAAAAAGTGTCAGAACCCTTCTTTGGCTCATTTTCTTTCTTTGCTAAACTGGTTAGTAAAGATTTTGCTTTGGGTCTTTGGTTTACTTAATTGACCATGTTTGCTTTTTTGAAGAGTTTGGTCTGAGATGCCAACTTTTTCCAATCGTTAGGTAAGTCAGTTATAGCTTTCTCCACGCAAAAGTCTTGTGTACTATGCCCTTTTTTTTGGTTTTTCTAATTCCTTTAACCTGCCTTTAACTTCAATTAGTTCTTCTCTAATTGATCTGACCTCTTCACTTTGTTTGACCAGTAAATACAAAATAGTATTATTTTGTTTTATTACTGCTCCCAATAGCTTATAGTTCCATCCTATGAACACAGAGGTACATCAATAAACTGCGAACCCTATAGAAGGTATTTCAATTTCTTCAGTTGCCTGTTTTGCTTCTACGTAGTCTGGGTTTGATTTTGCAATTATCAAACTCATGTAGTCAGGAACTTTTGAACTTCTTTTACCAAGTGCTCTATTCGGTGCACTTGATCTTCGATTCTTTTCACCTTTTTCTCTAGTTCTGTAGTGAGCTTTAAAGCTTCCTCTTCTAGTTCATTGAGTTGCGTGGGCAATTTCTTGACGACTGATATCAGGAAACTTCCCATTTTGTGTAAGGGTTTTGATTCTTGGTGAACTCAGATGAATTTGCCTAAGACCTTTACTATATTCTTTTTGGTTTTTCTTGATTTGATTATCACACTCTACTAGTTTTTCTTTTAAAACTTCGTTTTGTTCTTTAATACTATTAAAATGTTTTATACTTACTTTTGAAAATAGCAACAACCTATCGTAGATAACAGAAGAATTATGACTTAAATCAGAGAAGAGTTGATTTTTTGAAATACCATATAAAAAAAAAATTGTATTTTAATTTCGCTAATAACCTCAAGTTAGACCGTGCCGTGGATCGATCATACCAATCCTATATTGCCTTTTCAAATCTGAGAAGTTTTTTTAAAATAAGAAGGATAAGAAGTAATTATAATCGCATATCCGAGATGCACCGACTTAAATTTGATGCATCTCTATAATCTTAGATGCATTATAACACATCATAATGTGTTTTCAAGCTTTTAATTAGCTGCATATACGTATATTATATGCATTTCATTATTTCTCATGTTTTTTGTTCCTCTACATGTGTCAAAATCATGAAAATCAATTTGCACCATCTACACATCAAATTAACTTTCAAAACTCAAAATGGTGCATCAAATAAACGAAATGCATAAATGCACGTCGCTTTCAAAATCTCAATGTGTGCTTATAGTCATTTCTCACCACTTCTTATTTTTAAATTACTTCTCACTAGATCCGTACTAAGATATAATAAAATATAAAATATTATATATATATATATAGATATATTTAATATATATATATAAGATAAAAATATATTTATATATATATAATATATTGGGATAATGCTTAAATGCAACATTTAATGCATCTGGTTGCAATAAATCACCGGTCTAACCAACCTGGTCCCACCTGAACCCGTCGGTCCAATCTGGCCCGGTGCATTTAATGCGTCGGGTCAACCCGACTACTGTCAAAAAAATCGCAGGAGCCCGTGCAACATTACTGCTATAGGTTGCATTAAATAGCACCTGTTCTGACCCGATCCTGGTGCATTTAAGTGCACCGGTTCGACCCGATACGGATCAGGGTGCATTTAATTGTTGGGTCAACCCGAACCCGGTCCAATATTTTTTTTTTCGGACCCGCCCGTTATTTATAAATACACCAACGCATTACGTGTCAAATTACAAAACTACCTCATTATAAAAAAAATTATAAAATACCCCTCCCACCCCTAACTGTGTTAAGTAACGACCATTAGTTAATTTTTTTTTAGAATGTAGCGAACAATAGTGCTGAATCAAGGTCGTTACTTAACGATCCATAAACTTTTTTTTCCAATTTAAACAAAAAATGTAAACCCCCTAGCAAATAGTGTTCACGAAAAACGATTGTAGTGAAAGGATCTTAGCATTAATGCCTAGTGATCAATGGAGCAGACCTGAATAATGTGAGACACGCGGTACGCAACTATAAGAGGGTCTGAGTGAGTAGAAAAGAAGACCTTATTGGGATTCTCTAAACAGGTCGTGAGAGATCCCAGACTGACCCGATGACTGATTCTAGGAGGGCACTTGAATGGACATATAGGTCGCGACGAGTGAGACACGTGTTTCCATGGCGGCTTCGGTACGGAGTGAGAAATGCAAAAGGTCTTGAGATAGTTAGATTTTTGATATTTCACATGACTTGGATGTAGTAACTCGCACTTCAATAAGATATACCATCATCTGGTGTTACCTATCGGAGCGGGGTCCGGAGCACCCAATATTGATTATATTGTAGGATGCAAACAGAGACCCTCAAGGTGTTGTAAATACTGTAGGTCTTCCCAATAGAAGCATGCTCTTCCCAACACAAAATAAGAATACTAAAAATATTATTAAAAGCTATCTGGCACTAGACATTCTGTCTAAAAGTGTTTCAACGCAGATGGGAGGGGAATTGCCTTGCCGAGAATCATGTGGAATGAACCTCATTGAGGACGCAACAAGGCATTCAATCAAGTCCTAGGTGGTTTCTACATGGGTTAGGAGTCCTTAGCAGCAAAGCTACGCTGAGTCTATTGTGAAACACCCGATGCAAGTATCATCAAAGATGCGGCGAAGGCTACCTAGGAGCGGCATTGGAACATCAAAGACCCATGACGGAGCCCGAAGGGAGTCTGGTGGCTTAAGATGACAAGGTGCAATCGATTAGTCGCGGTGAAACAAGCCTGGTTCAGAGAGCTACTCTCATGTCATGAGGTAATGAAAGGTTCGCTAGGGGCGCATGATAAGTAAGAAAGAAGCTAAAGACAAGGAAAAAAGTCATAGCTCCATTGCGAAAGAGATAGGCTATGAAGAACTGAAACAGAGAAACTGGACTCTCAAGAGGAGCAAATGTAATAACAGGCAATTTGTTAGAATTGGTTAAAATGACTATTTATATAAACCTCTTTGACTTTTCAGATATGACTTGACTTTTTTGACTTTTTGATCTTTTAATTGTCACATAAAAAACGCTTTAACCTACCGCGTAACCGACATATTTTTCAGAAATTCCTAAGTTGGCTTATCAAAAACGACCTGCTAAATCACGTTTTCACGACTCGGACTCTAAAGCAATTTGATGTAAAACGACATTCCGGACAACTTTTTAGTTTTGCCCGAGACCTGAAAATAAGCAGAATATGACCGAAATACCCTCATAAAGTTTTAGAAACAAGAACAACGCGTACCGACCCGAAAATAATTAAATTATATTTAAATATCACTTTTTATTAAATAAAAATATTTAATAAATTAATTATCATTTTATTCAGAAACGTTTGTTGAAAACGCGAATATTTTAATTAAAGTTTCATTTTTCGGACAAAGCATGCCTGTGATACCCGATAGATACACAAATAAATAATAGACATTTAAATAAATTTTATAAAACATTTATAAAATTCTAGTCGTGTAAATACTCATTTTTGTTGGAAAAATCATTTGGAACGCAATGGAGCAATTTTCGTATTTTGAATAGTCCGTTAACTAACTCAAACGAGTCCCGAACCATTATTTAACAAACGATTACACATTTGGTCCTTGCGACAATATTTACAAAAGTCACCCTAAACTATGTTGCACTTTACACTTCCCTTTCTAAACTTCCAACTATAAGTAGTTAACTTATTAGGGTTTCCTTTCATTTTTTATAAACCTAGCACACACACCCTCTCCTCTTTATTTTTCCGACCCCGTCACCGGCTCTCCGGCCAACTTCCGGCCACTGCCGCCGCCACCCTCTCTATTACCGCAACACCTCCACACCACCTCGCTACCTCCATCGCCGACTCCTTACCACACCACTACCGCCACATAAACACCACCCTTATCGTCGACCACCCCAGCCGACGCACACCGACTAACCACCGCTGCCAACACCAACACAGCAACCCTACGCACCACCCCACCATCGTCACTCCCCCTACATCATCACCACCATCTCGCATCGCCACCACCAGCCGCCATCAACAAACAAGGGTGCGTTTGGTGTTGTTCTCAGCCCGTTAAGGGGTGCGTTTCACTTCGGCAAAAGAAAAACCCCCCATCCGTCGGCCTTCATGTCAAAAGTTTTTTCATCCCTTTTGATTCCCTCGCAGTTAAAGTCTCGGGATTTTACCATTTTTTGATGTTATGTATTTCTTTTTGTTGACTCTATTGTACTTTAAGTTTCTAGCGTCTTGCTAGTCTCTTTTTTTTATAGGGTACGTTTGGGTGGCCACCACCACCAAGGGTGCGTTTGGCTTTGTTCTCACCATAAAAGGGTGCATGAGGTTTAACTAAAAACGTATAGGGTGCGTTTGGTTGTTATATTCAGCACCAAGGGTGCGTTTGTTTGTTGTTAACACCGAAAGGGGTGTGTGTGGTTTAACAGAAACGTAAATGGGGTGCGTTTGGTTTGGCTGTTAGCAGCAATAAGGGTGCGTTTGGGTTAACACAAGCAACATAGGGTGCGTTTGGCTTAGCAGTTTCGCACTAAGGGTGCGTTTGGGTTAGCAGTTTCGCACTAAGGGTGCGTTTGGGTTAGCAGTATCGCACTAAGGGTGCGTTTGGGTTAGCAGTTTCGCACTAAGGGTGCGTTTGGTTGTGTAGGAACGCACTAAGGGTGTGTTTGGTTGTGCAGGAAAACCATAAGGGTGCGTTTGGGTTAGAAGTTTCGCACTAAGGATGCGTTTGGGTTAGCAGTTTCACACTAAGGGTGCGTTTGGTTGTGCAGGAACGCACTAAGGGTGCGTTTGGTTGTGCAGGAAAACCGTAAGGGTGCGTTTGGGTTAGCAGAAAAACCAATAAGGGTGCGTTTGGGTTAATATAAATCGACTAATGAAAATAACATAAGATTTTTATAAATATAAAACTTGATCTAATGGTGGTTTAATGGTTAAATAAATGTGTTGTGTATTATTTTGTTTTTGGTGTTTAATAACGTATTTGGGAGTGTTTGGATTTGGGGATAATAACCTTAAGGGGGTGTTTAGGTTTGCAACATGGATCGATTTAATTGATGGAAACCAATTAACTTTTGTTAATATGGAAAACGTTAAATAAACGAACAGGTCATGCCGAGATTTTTATAAATCGCTACACTTAGTAAACTTTTACAAATCTTACTTTACTTATTATCCTGAAAAGGACGAATTAAATGCCTTAAGAATTATTAGATCGTGAAGAACCGGTAATCAAACGTAAGCTATAATTTTAGAGATTTCATTTATCTAATCTGCAACTTTAAACGTGCCTTTATTTATATAAAGAAACTTTCTATTTAATCATTTGGGGATATTCGAGCGCGTGTCGAATTATTTAGTTTCTTTTATTTATATCATCTTTCTTATATAATACTCAGAAAGTATTATATAATTGGACCATTTTATTTTAATTGTCACCTTTTAGATGATGAACAAATTCGCGTATTATGGTAACACCCCCCAAAATTTGGGTCGCACGGAATATGTATCCCGGAGCGTACTTCATAATACCATTGCACAATCAGAACAGAACGACCCTAAGTGTCGTTTGAAAAGTAATCTTGAAAATTTTAGTCTCAATGTTCCTCAAATAGCCATGCATCTATTCCACCTGAGAAACATCTAAAAGGGTCAACATAAAGTTGGTGAGTTCATAGGTTTTTGTAAGTATGAATGTAAATCCCAAAACTATATATATAGGTTTACTGTGTTACAATTGTTTATAATTTTTTTTTTATTAATTCGCCCATACAAGACTTGGCAACTCATAAACCGACATAATAGGTTTTTCTTATATAAAATCCCTAAAAGGTTTCACAGTATATATTGTAAATGAGCCTAAAAACAAAAAATTTATGAGTATCACAACATGTTTCAAGTATAATTGTAATGACACAAATATATCTATGTTTCAAGTATATATTGTAATGAGCACAATATATCAAAATGTTTCAAGTAGATATTATAATGAGCACAATATCTAAAAATGTTTCAAGTAGATATTATAATGAGCACAATATCCAAAATTTATTCAAGGTAAGTATCATAAAGAGTCACAATATCCCAATTAGATTCAAAGTATGTAAGAATAAAAGATTACGATTACTCTAAGTTCATATGGAAACTGCGACGTAGACTTTATAAGTAAGCCACTTTATTTCAATGCAGCGGTAAAAATTCATTAGTATTCAGTGTTAGCCCTAACACCAATGCCAGTCGTAATCTGACATGATATAACGTTCGTCAGTTCGATCTCGTAACCTAGTGAGAAGCTAATCACCCGAACGGGGGTTGGTCAATCCCCAATAGAGACTATTTTATAAAACATTCGCGCTCACGCCTCCAGTGATTTACAGTTCATGAACCATAAGCTAATCCGTGAATTATTCGAGTAAAAGTCAATTATGTGTATACTCCCAAAAAGAAAACCAAGTAGTGTATCTCATTCGCGAGATATATAAAAAGTATGTAAATCACATTGTTATCAACCATATAACTGCAATAGTAACAAGCATGTTCTCACCACCAAAACTTATAAAAACCAAATCAAGTAAATACGTGGGGCTAATGAACTCACCTGAGTTCAGATAATCCAAATATCGCATATAAACGTCACGAAATCGTCGGATGCAACCTAATTTAATTTAAGGTCGTATAATACTAATCACATTGAGTAATCCTCTACCATGGCATAAGTCTATTAGCTAATCACCATCTAATTGTTTGAGAGTGAAAAATAATTTAAAATTGTAAAACATTTTAAATATCTGAATTATGAATTATATTAATCCTGGTAGTTATAATTACTTACACTGGTAAGTGTTATCGTCCTCATGGTAGTTGTTTAGATCCTCCTGGTAGTTTGTAGTTACACACTGGAAGTGTTGCCACTACTGGTCGTGTTGTTACTACTGGTATGTTGTGACTAGTGGTAGTGTTGTAGTTACTCTTTCCTGGTAGTGTTGAAGTTATATTTCTAGTCAGACCGACTAAAATGACCCACTAAATCACATTTTCATGGACTTCTGGTTCTGAAAGAGAATTTATGCGAAACTATATTTTAGAACCACTTTCCAGTTCGTCCGAGACCCGAAATACTCGACGCGAAATGGCGAAAAGCACTCACATCAGATCTGATTGCAGTGTAATAATTACCAAAAAGCGCAGATTTTTTGCCCCGCCTACTACCGTTATCACTCGCTTTTAGACTTAAAGAACCTCGCGGGGAAGTAAAACATCATTCTGAGCAACTTTCGTGTTTCGCCGGAAGGCTGAAACGGACTCGAAAGTGCTCAAATCGAGCTTTTAAATTCCTGACAGCAAGCGCCATGTATACAAGTGCTGAAATTAAATGTTTAAAATATATATCTCGTTTTCGCCGTAACTTTTTCGTTATTAAGAGTTAGAAGCTCTACCATATATCGAAACGATCGTCTCGGATAGCTCTATCATATTTCAAAGCCTGAATTCAGATTTTATGAAAACTCGATCCTCGTTTAGCGTGCCAAACTTTCTGCTCATTTATATTGCTTTCAAAACACGCTCAAAACTCATTTTTTTTACATGTTTAGTTTAAAAGTTTCTAAATGGTATTTAATCTACAATAGAACTAACATATGCATAAAATGAATATATGAAAGAAATAAAGAGTTCTAGATAACCCTTATAGTGTAATGATGATGATTGTATATCAAGTGCTAAACCCTGTTTTAGCCACAACACCAAACTTGCAAGATGAAACCCTATATTAGGTTTATAAAACCCTAATCTTTCCTTTCTTGATTAATACTTGAAAAAGGTTAGCCAAAGCTTGGGATCACCTTAGAATATCTTAGAATGGATGTGTGTGGAAGGGTATAGGTTGAATAAAATTTTGTATGAGTTTGATATAGAGAGGTGTTTGAGCGTGGCTTCAAAGAGAGAAAAGAGAGATAGGAAATTTTCATTTACCAAGTGTTTTATATGCAATGTGGTTTATTTATCATATTTTAGCAGTATATATAAAAGAAAGTCAATCACTGAGACAAGGTAAGGTCTTAGGGATGGTCTTGTCCTTGTCCTTTTGGTCAAAGAGAAATGTATGTGTGTGGGTTTAAATAGAATGATGGTACATTAACCAATGGAAGAGTTTTCTTGTATACTTTTGTATATATTGCCAGAATTCGGCCAAATAGTGATATATGATGTATTTTTAATTTTATGTATTTGTTATAAATGTGGTTATTTGTTGAAGCGTAGAAAAGTTTTGGTGGTTCCGGGAGTGCCTAAACGCATTTTATTGCGAAACGTAATCACTTTACGCAACCAATAAAAATTAACATGGACAAAGTAATATTAATCCTCAAAATAATTCCCTAACCCTTGCTTGATGTAAACATTGATATTTTTGATGCCCGTTTACATTGAATGCTAATTTTTAACTTACGCGATTTAACTTAACTTTTACGATTAAAAGCTAATGCGTACAATATTAAAAATAAGTAGTGAATTTATTGTCGACTTCCATGATCCTAAAACACGGGGTGTTATATATTATATACACTTCGAGTTATTCTTTTGGTTTGTACTTGTTTATATATTCACGGTAATGATTATGATACTCGGCTTTAGTTTTTATCATTATGTTAATTTAACGGAAAATATCACCACACATACTCCTCCGTTTACTTTTTTTGATTTATTTATTTAACCAACACCAAACTATTACAACTTGAGATCTAAATCTTTTATCAACGTGTCGCGTTGATATAATCATCCATCGGAAAACCCAATACTTTATCCTAGGCTAGTGGATCATAACCGTTAAGATAAACCGCAACTTCTTGGTCGAGCCGTTCCGGTTTTCGTTTCTGTTGTGCTTAATATGTGCACTTCTACCAATCGTTCTTCATCGTCGAGGAGAATACGTGCTCATTACAATTTGTTTACACATTCATTTACTGTGAGTCCCCAAACGAATAGATCTCTGCAGCCTATTAAGGTTGATAGCCAAGATGTATAAATACAACTGACTATATAGAAACACTGATTATGAATACTATGTGTTAATGCGGAATCTTAACACAAGTACTAAGAAAAACAATGTATAACTAAATAACAACTTCTATTAATCTGCTTTGAACAATTACAGATTACTAACTATTTTAGATATGATATTGTATGAGATTTATTCAGGTCTTGTCTAACTATTCCAAGAGGGATCCTTTTATAGACTAAGGATAAACTCTCATAAGCTTACAAATCGCTAACAGATAACACATATCTTTTCCTAGAACATCTCATACATATCTCATAAACGGTACTAACTATTATCTACTAACGGTACTAACTAATCGATCAGTACTTACATTTTGTACTGTCGGTACTAACTTACTAAAACATAAATCCTAACAATCCTCCCTTAAACATGAATGTTGAATTTGTTTAACTTCATGTTTCTTCAACTTCTTTAATCTCTTAGAGGATGTATCCAAACACTCATATCATTTCTTGATCTTTTTAAACTC
>BQNB010072610.1:0-2500 GCA_026074375.1 Tanacetum coccineum
GGTCTTTGGGAATTCATTCGAAAATTGCCTCTCTCGTGTAGACAAGATGCTTCAAAGGTGCGAAGACACCAATCTTTGTCTAAATTGGGGAAAAAGTCATTTTATGGTTAAGGAAGGCATTGTGCTTGGCCATAAGATTTCCAAAAATGGGATTGAGGTTGATAAAGCCAAAGTCGATGTGATTGCTAAGTTACCTCATCCCACCACCGTCAAGGGTGTTCGGAGTTTTCTCAGTCATGCCGATTTCTACCGACGGTTCATTAAGGATTTTTCCAAAATTTCCCGACCGATGACTCATCTTCTTGAGAAGAATACTCCGTTTATCTTCTCCGATGAATGTATTCAAGCTTTTCAAACGTTAAAGAAAAAACTTACCGAACCTCTAATCTTGATCGCCCCGGACTGGGATTTGCCCTTTGAGCTTATGTGCGATGCAAGCGACTTTGCCATAGGTGCAATCTTAGGGCAACATCATGAAAAACACTTTAGGCCTATACACTATGCTAGTAAAACAATGAACGAGGCGGAATCACATTACACCACGACGGAGAAAGAAATGTTAGCCGTGGTGTATGCCTTCGAAAAATTCCAATCTTACCTCATCTTGAACAAAAGCATAGTGTATACGGATCACTCCACCCTAAAATATCTCTTTGCTAAAAAAGATTCCAAGGCGAGATTGCTCCGGTGGGTTCTCCTACTTCAAGAATTCACATTCAAAGTAATTGACACAAAAGGAGCCGAGAATCTCGCGGCCGATCATCTTTCCCGATTAGAAAATCATAACGATGATGTTTTCGTGTCTACGATTCGTTGCTTGACGATGATGTTTCCGTGTCTACGATTTGTTGCTTAAGTTTTGCTCGTGACTCCTCGTATGTCATGGTTACTGAGTTGTTTGGTCTTCGTTGTCGGGGCATGGTTAGTGACTTTTTCCCTCTACGTGGATACATCGGAAAGTGATGCATTATGTTGGCTTTTGGTTGCTTGCTTGGCTTTTGAGGTGAACGGGTGGCTTCAAGTTAGGATGGCTTCGGGGATGATGTCCGTAAAGGTGCATGAGTGGTGTTTGGTTTGTTACGTGTGGTTGGCTGCGGCGCTTGCAACAACTTCAAATTCCATGCTTTCATACCGTTTTCAGTTATTCGACAAGGTTGTATCGCCTTGACGAGTTGCGGGTTTAATGTATTTGAATACCTGATAAATGGTTGATTGTATTAGATTCAAAGTTTCATTTCGTCGTCTTGCGTTGCATTTGCGGCGTGAGGTGAACCATGATGCGGTCTCTTTGATCCACCTTGTTGAAGGAATGTTTCAACATTGTGGCACATTGAGCATTGCTTGGTCTCTTGTATACGGAACATATAGTGGGCATGGATCTAACGATTCTTGTTTGCCCTCTTATTAGCGTTCTCGCTTCTCTAAAACGACTTGTGCTACGTGTTGGCTTGTCCATCCGTGGTGCTACGTCGAAGAGGAATGCTACCTAGTTGATCCTGCCAGTAGTCATATGCTTGTCTCAAAGATTAAGCCATGCATGTGTGAGTATGAACAAATTCAGACTGTGAAACTACGGATGGCTCATTAAATCAGTTATAGTTTGTTTGATGGTATCTGGTACTTGGATAACCGTAGTAATTCCAGAGCTAATACGTGCAACAAACCCCGAATTCTGGAAGGGATGCATTTATTAGATAAAAGGTCGACGCGAGCTCTGCCTGTTGCTGCGATGATTCATGATAACTCGACGGATCGCACGGCCTTTGTGCCGACGACGTATCATTCAAATTTCTACCCTATCAACTTTCGATGGTAGGATAGTGGCCTACTATGGTGGTGACGGGTGACGAAGAATTAGGGTTCGATTCCGAAGAGGGAGCCTGAGAAACGGCTACCACATCCAAGGAAGGCAGCAGGCGCGCAAATTACTCAATCCTGACACGGGGAGGTAGTGACAATAAATAGCAATACCGGGCTCTATGAGTCTGGTAATTGGAATGAGTACAATCTAAATCCCTTAACGAGGATCCATTGGAGGGCAAGTCTCGATATTGTCGCATCCCGTGTTTCCACCACTGACGGGGTGTGACAGATTGGTATCAGAGCCAAGGTTATAGAGAATGCCGTTTTTATAAAATAAAATAAAAAGCACAACTATAACCAAAAAGTAAAGTCTATTTTTAGTAAAACCTCGAACATGGCGAAAGTTAAATAGCCCAAGCAGTTCTTGGTATTTTTCCTAAATTACGCATAGTCTGATCAACTATGCTTAATTCATAAAGGACTATGAAATGATGGGGTTAGTTTTCTAAAGTTATGTTAGAGGAGGGAAGGGATGCGTAAGTAATGTGACCACCTGAAAATGATAGGATGTAAAGTGATGAGAACACTTGCGAGTGTTGAGATTGAGATCATGTTGATTTTAGGATTGACATGCTGCCTTAGTAGTAGTAGTGTGCGATGCCTTGAGAATGTAGGTGAAATTGTCGCGGGTAGCGAT
>BQNB010072611.1:0-32382 GCA_026074375.1 Tanacetum coccineum
TAGGGATGTCGTCCCATACCTTCTCCCTGTAAACCACTCAACACCCTAGACAAATCATTTCAACCACTCCACTATTTCCCCCCTTGCTTATAATTGCCATGTTGGCAATCCCTCACCATTTCCAAGTAATTTCGATGGCTGTGATTAACTCAAAAGAAGCACAAAAGAAATTGAAGGCTGGGATTTGTTTGAGAATCACCTCACACAACAAGCACTCTTTGTTTTTGCTCTCACAAAAGAAGCACAGTTGGAAGACCCAAAAAAAAGAAGACTTCGGCTATAAATAGAGTCTTTTGTAAACTTTAGAAAAAGTTAGTTTTTAATCTTAGAATATCTTAGCTTAATTTTCAATATAACTTAGCTTATTTCAGTTCTTAAAGTCATTTACAGCTTTTACTTTCAGCTTTGTAACACTTTCAAGTTTTAATGCAAATTTGAGGTTTTAAGTCAATTTACAATTCCAAGTGTTAAGTTTCTTAATTGTGTTGTTTTGTGTTCAAAAAGCTCTCAATACAGCTTGTTTACAAGCTGCTTTAATTAAGTAAATTTAAAAAGTTAAGTAGTTAAGAGAAAATCACTCTCAAATACACCACAGCTTATTTTATGGATGATAAGCCAGTTCTGGATGGGCTTATGGACACTACTAGCTTGTTTTATGCAAGCTAGAGCTTGTAGATTCATTGTTTGACCCTGTTTTGAGCAAGGGTGTTGTAAGTCTCTCTTTTTCTTGTTTTTCTTATTTACTGTAGAACTGCTCACTAGTGCTTATTTGTTACTTATGTTTACTTATTTGTGCTTTATCAGTATGTTTAGTGCTTATCTTGCTTAGTTGTTAGTTTAAAAATAGTTTGTATCACTTTCTTAGTTAGTACTGTTAGTTCATTTGATAAAACTGTTAGTTATGAGTTAATACTGTTAGACTGATTCAGCTTATTTAAGGGCTTATTTTTGATTGAAATCTGCTTAGAAGTGTCTTATGTTGTTATTTGATAATCTGTTTTTAATCAGGATGAAAAGAAAATTGATTTTTGAAAACTTTAAGGGGTGTTTAGAACAAGTAGTACTAACTCCAATAAAGTGCATGTACTACAATACATGTTAGTACTGTTTAGTTAAAATGATAGTAATGGTGGTTCAATTTTTAGCTTATCTGCTTATGATTTTCTAATTATTTAAGATTTCTTAGCTTTTTAGAGTAGTATTAAACCTATTTTCTCTTTACTGTCTTTAGGAGTAAGCTTATTTAAGTTTATTCGCCTTTTCAAAGCAATTTCCGTAGTTGATCAGATTGTAGCTTTTAGCTTATTTTCCATTTTAGTTTAATCTAGTTGCTTATTCTTATGCCTGGAGTGCTTATTAGGGTTAGTTAAATATATGTTTTAGCTTATTTGCTTATTTTTTGTTTCATTGTGTTTTGTTAAAGCTCAGCAAGTACTACCTTAAAGCTAGAGTACTAACTTAAAGCTAGCAAGTAGTACTAAACTTCAGGTTAGTTATGATTGTTATACTGTTGAGTACTGTTGTTAGTACTGTTGATTTTTCTTGCTTAATTTAGCTTAATTTGTTTTTGAATTTGCTTATTAGAGTTAGCTTAGCTTATTTTATTTGTCTTAAGCTTATTTGAGCTTATTTGTGTCTTAGTATAAAAGTTTTAAGTGTTTTTACCATTCCTAGCCTTTAGGCATGCTCTAGCTTATTTTCCTTATTTCTCTTCTCGTGCATTTGCTTATTAGTGTTAGTACCCAATCATTCCTTGTCATATTCAAACATCGATTATCAATTCGTCTTTCGATTTTCCATTCAAGCCTCGTTGGGACATAACGACCCGGAGATACCCTATACTACTTTCGGTTTAATTGGTCTCGCGGATTCTGATCCTTGTTGTGTACTTATATTTATTGGTACAATAAAAGGGGGTGAGAAGAAGCGAGTCAGTTGACTTGGGTGTTACAAGAAATATCATCATTATCCTGAAGGAAGGAATGCACACATCCAGGACATAATTGACTTTGATGTTATGATTTTGACTTCATGAATGGGATAGAGTGTGCACTTCGGGTTTTTGGGCTTCATACAATGAGACTGGTTGCATTTCTTCAACCACATGGGGGAAGAGATATCTTGATATTTTTGAGTATGCATTATTTGAACTTCCAGGGGGAAGAGTTGTGAGAAGATTTATTCAAGCGTGAGAAGATACATTACTGATCCAGTTAATGATCCCCCGAACAGATAATCACAAAGCTTATTATTAAAGAAGCAGTAACATTTGATGTGGGTATCCTACTAATTATGTTGTGCACTTAATCATTCTAAGCTTGTAAAAAAGCTTTGAAACTGCTCAAGGGAGGATTCCTAGTTTGGGGGGAAGCTTTGAAAGCTTCTAAATAATGAATATGTGGCATGAATTAGGAGGAAGCTAATTCAGATGTTTTCACCATTATCTAGAAGGGTAGGGTTCACTTAGTTTGTGCCTATTACACTTTGCTTACAAGGGTATACAAAGATGATCTGTTGGAGTGCAAGACTGATGGTGACAAGGCAACATAGGACTTCAATCGCATTGAAGCTTCGTGGAAGTTCTTGTTATTAATCAATATGTACTTGTTAGGAAAATATTGTAAGTAATTCCGTATATCGCCCTATGGGGGAAGATTGTTAGGATTTCATTTTATGTGACAACATTTTGGAGACATAGTTTATCATAGTCACATACGCAGGGACTAGAATAGGCATTATTATATAGTTGTGAGGCGTATGGGCTATATATACCCCTCTATGGCTTTCATGGAGGGGTTGAGACTCTTGTAACATTTCTCATTTTCATTTTATCTTACATACATTGGTTTCTCTCTCTATTCTCTCTCTTTAAACATGGTTATCTTAATCTTTGAGTCTCCCCGACCATCGGATCTATGATTCTTTAAAACTATCAATTGGTATCAAGAGCCTTGGTTTCATTGGTCGGGTTACGTTTTATGGTTCGGTTGGTATCTCAAATCTGTCACAGTTTGTTGTTTCGTGTTTACAGCCTTTATTTCAGCATATTTTTGCTTATTTTCGTATGCTTATTTCTAAGAAAAAGCCACGGAATTGGTTTTATGATGTGTTTATATGAATCTGTTTTATTACAGCTTAGTCTTTGTTTTGATAAGTTTTTTTGGGGTCATGTTACTGTTCAAAACTTATCAAATAAGCAGATATGGGTAACTTTATTTTAGATCTGGTCTATTCCTTTTCATAGCTTATTTCGAGCCTTTTTATTGGCTTATTTGGTTTATTTTTGGCTGCTGTTTGGAGATGACAGTTCACATTGTTTTGTGTCCTAGTCGGAAACAAGCAAAAGAACAAAAAGTTATACTAGCAGCGGTTTGGCAGCGGTCCCTAATATTCTGGCAGGAGTTTGGTTTAAACCAAGGCAGTGGTTTGGTTAAACCTCTGCTACAACGGTTTGGCGTACAGGTGACAGTGATTTATACTTTATCACGGTTTGCCTAAACGTTATGCTGTCCGTTTGAAAAGTCAAACGGCGATTTGCTTAATGTTCGTACGGCGGTGCTATAATCTCTTGCCAGAGTTTGTTTATGAAACTTGGCAGCGGTTTGTGTTATTTCACAACCCAAAAACAAGTTCAACTCTACCGAGTCAAAATCCAGTCAAAGATAGAAACAGTATACAGAACGCTCGAATAGAAAAGTTAACCCAACATCCAACTACAACACTCAACATCAGACTATGTACAAATCCATCACACCAAATCCAACCAACCTATAACTAATCCCTTCGTCACACTACATCATAATTCTCCTCCTTCACTAACTCGAATCTAAAACAGGAAAACAAACTTAAAGATCTCAGATTTTCATACAACTCAATAGAGGCTAATGCTTTCACTTTGTAAGCAACCACTTTTATATGTGTTGCTTTCTATAATAACATTGAAGATTAAGCAACAAGTTTATGTCATGTGTTGCTATTTAGGATCCCTATTACAAACGTTTTAGTACATGTGTTGCAACCTTATAGAAAAATTCTCTGTAAATCGAATAAAAAGTTTCAAACGCCCTACACCCCTACCAAAAATGAATTTTTTAGTTAGTCATGTCCGCTCCAAAAGTTTTTCCCCTTGCTCACCAAAGTAAAAAAAAATAAAAAAATTCTCTCAAACCTTTGTTCCATGTTAATCCTTCTTCATATCTACAAATCAGGATAAAATATACCAATTTTACTAAAAAGGCAAAACTACCTAGGGATCCCCAAATATAAGGTTGGATATATTTTATTGGAAAAGCAGATGAAATTATGAAAATGATTCGATCAGGTGATTTTTCTCGCATTGAATGTTTATTGGATTTGTTGTCATTTTTGTTTTTTTACAAGATTCTTATGCATCGTCCTAATGTGATAAATACCCAGTTGGGTAATTTTTTAATTTATAGATGTTGCATATTCGTACGTTTTTTGTTTTTGGTATGTGGATGAGTGTAGACATGTATGGGGTTAACATTAGACCAGTGGCTCCTTTTGGTACGAAGGATGATGGATGTGTATGTGTTAATTGTAGACTTATCTGTGTATGGTATGTGTTACTTTGTTTGAGCCTTAATTGACTCAGGGTTAAATTTCTAAGATTCTATTACAGATACGAAATTGATGGTTTGTAATTTAATAACTCATTGTTGTTATGTATGTACTTGAAAACAAAATGGGATCTCTATTAAATTTTTATTTCCCATCTTTAATCTTAGAAATTAATGGTTTATATGCTATGGTCCATTACATCTATGGTTTTTAAAGGAAACTTGAACAATATCGATGGATAGGCTAGTAGTCCTTAGGAGTGAAGATGATCTTGTATTTGAAAGTTGATCATCTTAGTTTTTCAGTGTAAAAGTGCTCCAACTTTTATTATTTAAATGGTGTTAGACTAACTTACTTATAGTACATTTTTATTAGTACTTGTGAATTGTGATTATAGTATGGGGCAACAAGAATTTATGGCCATCAGGCGTTGAGGTTTATGGTGTACCATGGGAAAAATAGATTTGTTTACATTACTAAGGGTTTGATATAAGCATATCCTAATGCTGTTTGGGTCAGCCCAAACTGGTGGTTATTTGAGGATGTTTGAAAATTGTTGATTCATTGCTTTATGTGTTATTGAGGCTAGGGAAGGAAAAAGTAGACTTGGATGAAAAATTGTGTCCGACTTGTTGATGAAATGCAGGTTGTTATAGTTTTTACGCGTGGATTGAGTCTTTGATTAGGCAACAGACAAAATGTGCTACAATTTTTTGTTATGTGGCTATGTATATAAACTAGTGTTTTCTCCTTTTAATTGGATTCTAACTAACGATATAATTATGAAAAATAAAGGTACGAATCTATCTAAAAGAAATTGTTGGCTCGTTGTGTTAAAACCATCTGAACAAGTATATGTGACTGCTCCATAATTATACTCATAAATTATAAATAAAGATAATAATTACTTCATTCAACTTTGCATTTTGGAAAGCTTGGAAATTTACTAATTTTTGTTACCTCGGACCCTTCCGTTTGAGGCTTTTTTTTTCTTTCTCTTTGCAGGCAATATGAAACCTCCTTTATAAGCAGTGCAGTGATATAAAAATGTGACAGGACCGCCGGTGAGTCTTTTCTCCATGTTGAAGCTAGATTGTGCTTTTGTTATTGGATACAATTGTTAGGAAGGTTTTCCTTATTGTGTGATTGACGTTTAAAATTACTCATAAATAGAAGGAATAGGATGAGGATAATGTTGTTCATACCTGCAGAATATCAGAATAACTTTATGTACATGTCTATATTTTAGGTCTATTAATTAGTAAATGTATATTTCAGCCTATGTACACGAATTAATTAAAGGACCTTTACATTTAAGTACCTTGTGACTCAAAGACAAAACCATTATTCTGTAAGATGTTTTTTATCACACTCTCTGGATGTCCCTCAACCCCTTCCAATCCTCAAGCAAACATCGAATTCACCAATTCTGACATCATATTTGCATAATATGTACATGAGCATGGACGGGAACTTTATTATAGGGAAGAGTCGGGGTTCTGTGGCCCCACCATAACTTTGTGTCATTAATACGCTCTATACATTCAATCAGGTACTATTAACGTATTTTTTGAAAAGCAATACTAGTGTTTTTTCAACAAATGAAAGTACAACAATTGTACAAACATTCAAGACCTTCTTGGGTATTGAAACACTGTACAAACTTACAAAGGAATCATAAAGTACAAAATATGTAAGAATAAAAACTTTTAAAAAAAATGTATCTTACTTAATGTAAAATGAGTTGTCTTCTTATAAGTGTATTTGCTTTACTACTGTTTTATCATTAAAACATATAGTTAATTTGGAATGGTATTTTACATATAGGGTAATACTTTCGAATTGAGAATTGAGGGTATAATGCTTAGTTTCGGAAGTTTCTTGATAGAAAAAATAACTGTTGCGCTTTAACATTTTTGGCCCCCAAACTAGAACGTTCAAGTTCGTACATGTACATGAGCAATTCCTTATGCAAGCCATCTCACATTCTCCTATGTCATCCTCTTATTGTACCATGAATGTCGAAATTTCAATCCTGCAACTTTCTTAAAGTCATCTCCATTCCCACAATCTATACGTTCTTTATGTTGGCACCCACTCGACGAATCAGTTGCATTCCATTCTTCTTTGACTGCTGGCACAAAACCTTCTATACAACTACAAAGTGGATATTTGTTAATGTCACAATTTCCATAAGCTCCACATAATTCATAACTACTACACACATCAAATGCGGCACTCCCATACGTTATTCGGTCGTGGCCCTACTCAACCTATTGCAAATATACATTGTATCGCTGTCGGACCTCAAAAGTGCTCTTAGTACATCTGAGGTATTATACTCTTACTATTTGAATCAGTAGTCTTCCTCTGCTACTGACCTTGAGTATGCCTGATGTGTCGGTAATTGGTGTTTCCTAAAAGTAACCAAGGATCATTAGTACTCGTGCTTTCTTCTTAATTACCCTTGCCCCAAATACTTTGTTCTGTGTTTATCTCTTGACAAATCAAATTCATTTCAAAAGTTTGATTGTATGAAATGAAATAAAAACGATCTTCTTTTCACCCTCTTTTCATAGCTAGTTGCTCAAATGATGTCAATTGCCAAAGATTCTGGTAGCAGCAAGAATAAAACTAAGGAAAAGAAAACAAGTATGGAATAAAGTTCCATTGATGAGTTTGTCTTGCTAAAGGATAATCTATAGTTCTTAGACAAGTTGTAATTGTTTTCCTTTTATAAAAGTTTCCCGCTGTTCCGCTATTTTGTTATGTTCATTAAAGGTTCACAATTGCTTTTTATTAGTAATCTATTAGTAGTAAGCAAGTAGTGAGTTCAACTTTCTTCATTTCTTATGTCGCGCGAAAGTAATCATCATTATTTTTATCTATTACGGATTAATAGTGATATATGCAGGATAAAGTCTAAAACTTCAAATACATAAGGCGTTGCATGAATATTAGTTGAATGATTTATTATGGAGATTTGTAGAAGTACAAATTCTATTCATATATTGTTTCGATAGTACCATGCGTCTGCAATAGTATATGACTAGGGATGTTAATCGGTGGTTGGTTTGGTACGGGATTGGTCATACGGGTCGGGTTAGTGTCGAGGCTAAAAATAAATACCCAAAACCCGGATCCCCCCCCCCCCCCACCCCCCACCCCTATATTTGAACTGGGTTCAGTAGAGTTAGGAGTCAAACCATGGTCGGGTAAGTCGGTTCGGGTTCGGGTTGGTTCGTGCCATTTACAAAATTTTCATTTCCTTAATAATCTATGGAACAATAATGTATTGTCAATTATTAGTCGGTAGCTAAAAAGTTTGATGTATGAGATGACTTTCTTCATGCTTTTTTTCTAATATAGCCATCTTATAGCAGGCCTTAATAATAATGTACTTATTTCTTCAAATAAATAATGAAGCTATTAAACTATATGTGTAACGAGGTGGTCTTGCTCGCCCATTCCGTCGGAGGTTTTACGTGTTTTATTATGCTTCTTTGTTTTGACTATTTTATATGTGTATTTTTAGTACTTGAGTCAACTACGGTATCCCTTTTTTCATATGATAGGTTAAATCCATTTGCATACTAATACGATTTGCTAGCTTCCACTATTATAACACATATAAAACGCATTGGTAATTAATGTTTACAGATAATATATAAGTACTTATAAGTAACATCAGTAATATTTGATAGTATGAAAAATTCCTGAATTTTTTTTCACCAAAGTCACAATATACCGGGTCTTTATCCTCATGCTGTGCACTCATTTTACAAGGGTAACTATTTTAATAATGGTAGATATGTTTTATTTTCTAAGATTATGCCAAAAAAAACTAATCGTTCTTATGGTTTTCGTGTTATAGCAGGTCACATTGCTTTGTACGTGTTGTTTAACGATAAAGCTGCAGTGGAGAGCCGCAATGAAGATGTAAGGATTTCTTTAGAATTTTGATTAGATAACTTTTCTATCTAATTTGGATGTTAGTTTTCTTTATGTTGAATATTGATCAAAGCAGGATGTCATAATTTTCTTATTGTATTTAATTAATTTTATTATGGAATGGAAATTACCTAATTCATATATTAATACTTGTTGAAAAAATTGTTTCTAATATATATATTCAACATTCGTGTTGCTTGAAATAAAATGCTTATATAATCATTGGAAAATAGTGTTGCAATTAATATGGATAAAACACTAGAAGAAAGTGTTGCACTTGTTGATACATTAATAGTGTTGCATAGTTATTGGTTCAAATGTAGAAGTGTTGATATCATTGGTTCATACGTGCTTGTTATTGAATGTAAGAGTGTCGCAATGCATGTTTAAGTGTTGCATTTGAGTGCAAAAAGTGTTGCACATTAAAGGTTCACACTCTTCAAGCGAACTATGAGCAACACTTTCAAAATGTGTTACATAACTCGGTATAAGTGTATGTCATATACTATGGCAACATTACCATAACACTGCACTTGACAAGTGTTGCTTTATGCGTAACGCAACCACTTCTAAGGGAATAACACAACACTTTATTGGTGTTGCCTTAAGTTCATTTTGTTGTAGTGTTTTTTTCGTGTTGTTCAAGTAGAATCAAGACCTTTATAGATCATTAACACGAATCCTGATCTCTTAGATCAGTCGAAGCGATTAAGAAACTTCTTTAATTTTGAAAAAATAAAGAAAGATTACGAACAAGATTGTTCACATCTCTATTTGATTCGATTTGAGGACACAAACCAAAAAACTAATTACACTACCCGAAGCCCAAGTGAGGATCTTGAAGCCGTATCTTTTAGTCCTTGTTATGATTCGTGTGTTTTGTAATTTATGGGGTTGTGGTAAATTTGTTTGTGGAGTATAGGATTAGGTTATGGATTATGTTTTTTGCCGTTTGTGTTGTGAAGATTCACAACGGGAGAAATGTAGAATGGATATATAAGCTTCAAAGTGTTTGCTATTCTTATAGGCAGTCACCTCGAGTTAGTATTTTAGGGCATTAAAATACATTGTGAATATTAGGTTGCTAGTCATATAGAGTCACACTCGTTGATATATGATTATGGTCGTTGTTCAAAGAAGAGAGTTGTGGTTGTATGCGTGTCTGCAAGTATCGAGAGAATTGATAAGGTGGGTGGCGTATGATTTGGATTAGGATTGTTGATATGAGAAAGATTAGGGATTTAGTTCCTTATATATTCTGCTCATTAAACAATCTTTCCCCCCAAATATCTAAATTAAATCTCTCATATACATTTCAGATATTTCCATATGTTAAGAAAGATTTTGCTTCTAGAAAGAAGATTAAATCCGATCTTATAGTATAATTAAAAGATTTAGAAGATGATTTGGTAAGATATTTAGATTACCAAATAAGACAAAAATAACGGCTAGTACAGGTGATGGATCTTTAAAATACAAAGACGGATCCTTAACCTAAGGATCTGTGGATCCGTGTAAGACCGAATCTGGACCACCACTTGGTTCTATAAATAGTGGCTTAGTGTTTTCATTTCACTCACCTTTTCCATCTTCTCTCTGGCATATACATTCATCTAAGCTCTTGCTGTAACACCCCCAAAATGGGTCGCAGCGGAATAAGGATCCGGGGCGTGTTACTTATCAGATCAATAACACAAGATAATATAAGAACGACAAAAAGTCGTTTAAAACTGAATACATTGGATTTATTTTAAGTATTTGTTTACAAAAAGCCCGATGCTTTACTTGATATTGGTACAAAGATTTACAGCCCTTAAACAGTTAAAACAAAATGTCACATGTGACTAAATCTTTTATGCATGAATTCAAAATTATAACCCCCATTGTATACCTTCGCACAACGTGCTTATTGACCTCCTGAAAAAACATTGTTTAAAAAGTGCAAATAAAGTTGGTGAATTTCATAGGTTTAATACTCATGATCATGCAGGTAGCATCAGATTTCCCTGTGATAAATGACAACAGATGGCAGACATCACAAATGTATTTACGTTTTCTAAGCTCATGTCACCGAAACTCGACATAATTGGAATACAATATAGAATTATTATTTGCCTACATGTTTGCCCGTACAGATGTTGTAACCCGCAACATCCAAGTCCGACATGGTCAACGTTCGTTCCTAGTGATAGCTAATCACCCAAACGGGGAGGTTAATCCCAATAGATCTATTTATATCATTCGCGCTCACATAATGTAATTCACAACTACATCTATGCAATTAACAGTTCATGAATAATGGGCTCAGGAGGGTTATCGCTACTTAGGCAACACATAATCAATATACTTTCAACACTTGCGTCCAATTTATAAAACAAAGCATGTTCTCACCCCAAATAATAATAAATCAGTAAAACTGTAAAAAGTGGGGCTATGAACTCACCTTGAGTACAGATAGCTCAATTTATCTTAGATAAAACGTCACACAAGACGATAAATGCAACCTATTTAAATTAAGGCTGTATAAGTACTGAGTACTTTTAATTAACAACACTGAATATAATCTTATAGTTGTTACATCGTACTATCGTTCGGGCTATCATAAATAAAGAGGTCATGACATGACGTACGAGGAGTTTAGGACACTTTAAATCGTAAATCCAACAACTCATCGATACGCCATCCGAAGAGGCCTCATTATGAAACTCCCTAGTAATATAGCACTTTGATAACCACTCAATATTCTATATAGCATAATCACCGACTAATCGTTTTAGTAAAATAATATTTATAAGGTGAAATCGTTTATAAATATACTTTTCGTAAAAATGACCTAACTTGGTCGTTTTAAACCCGTTGCTCGCGTTTCTTACGTCCACGTCTTCGTAGTAAGACGAGCGATCAAAATATTACATTTTAAAGTTTTAAAAATTCTGTGATGAATAGTAAAATTACTGTTCATGACAGCTCATTTGTCGTTTTAGGGTTTTAATTAGCGTAAACTTGTATTCGCGATAACTTATTCGTTTTAACTCCGATTTTTGTGATTCCTTCGAGTACGTTCACGTTATTAAAAGATTTATAATATCTCACAAATTTATCCACTGATGAATAGTGATTTTTACTGTTCATAGTTTATAAAATTACTTTTATAAACTTTAATTATCGAAAACGTCGTAGTTTATTCGTTATAGTTCCGTTTTTAACGATTCTTGCGTGTACGATCTCGTAATCAAAAGTTATATCATATTTTAGATGTTTTAAAAATAAAAGTTGCTGTAATGAATAGTAACTTTTTATAAAAATAGTTTTATAAAGTTTTTATAGTCGTAAACTCGTTTTTAACGTATCTTTTTCGTTATAGATCGGTTTTTCAAGTTTCTTATCATTATGGAATCGTCACGAGGCGTATTATTTTTATAAAATATCATTACCTACTGTCTAAGATTCGAATTTAGGCAGCCCATATGTATTCATGTATGTTTCTTTATAAAAACCTTGTTTTTATGTATTATTAACTTAGTAGTTTATTATAAAAACTCTTATAACCATATTTTACATATGTGGCACTTATAATAAAGTCTAATATCATCCCTAGTCCATATAATTTCATTGTAACAAGTTCAACCCTTTTACTTTCATTATTTTCACAAGTGAAGTTTAAGAAACATTATAAAACCCTAATTAGCCTTTAAACATGTTTATACTTAAACTATAAGTTAACATATTTTTATATTTACTTTTCCATGATATTTATAACATTAGGACATGAGAATAAGTGTATAAATTGATAAACTCAAATAAAAATCCATTTTATACATTTAAAAGTCATTAGTGGTGATTATGGCTATATTTAACATGTAATACATAAAATCATAAGAAAGAAAAGTATAAAGGATTTAAGAAAACCTTAGTAATGATGTAAGAGATGTGAAATAAGTTCTAAACCCGTGTTTAGATTCAAAAATAAAGCTTCCAAGCTTATAACCCAAGATTAGGTTTTCAAAACCCTAATCTTTCCTTTTTCTTCTTATTACTTGAAAATGATGAACCAATGCTTCCCAACACCTTAGAATACCTTAAGTATGTTGTGTATAGGGTTGAATATACTTAGAATTTCAAAGTATGGATTTGGTTTGGGGACAATATGATGCCGTGAGTTTTGGAGAAGAAAAGAGAGAAAGAAATGAAGTTTTTGTTAAGTATAGAAGTGGTAAACATTTCTCATGCATGCATGTCTTATTTATAGTATAAATATCTTGTTAACTTAACCCTAGTTACTTTCTAACCCTAGTTAAGTTAAGCATGACAAGTTGGAAAAATGTGTAAGACTTACCTTTATGATAATATCTAGATATTATGTTAAGTGATGACTATTGTTCTCATCTCAAAAATTTCGGCATTTTATGTATACATGTGATGTTATATTTAATATTTTGAGTATTGGGTATAATCGTGGGTATTTGTTTAGGCGTAGTTAGGTTTTAGAACTTCCGGGTATGCCTAAACGTATTTTATTATGAAACGTAAGCATTTTACGTAGCCAATAAAAATAAGATGAACAAAGTTATTTATTATCCTCATAATAATCATATAACACTTGCTTGATGTAAACATTTAATGGTTTAACGCCCGTTTACATTGTATGATCATTTTCAGTTTACGCGATTTAACTTAAAGTTTACGGTTTAAGAGTAAACGCGTAAAACCCTAAAAATAAATTATGAATTTCTTAATGTCATACAATGACCTAAAATACGAGGTGTTATAGTCTCCCCCCGTTAAACGAGCCTTGTCCTCAAGGCTTATCACACAGCACTTGACGACGGTGCAGTCTTGGTGAAGAGGTGTGGATATTTCTTCTTGAATTGATCTTCACGTTCCCATGTAAACTCAGGACCTCTCTTGGAGTTCCATCGAACCTTGACTAATGGGATACGGCTTCGCTTCAATTGTTTGACTTCACGATCCATGATTTCAACCGGCTCCTCAACAAAATGAAGATTTTCATCCACTTGGAGTCCTCCCAACGGAACGACTAATGGATCGTCAGAATAACATTTCTTTAAGTTGGATACATGAAACGTATTGTGGACCCTGCTCAGCTCTTGAGGAAGCTCAAGCTTGTAAGCAACGGGCGAATCGTTTATTTTGATGTGTATTGATGGTCGTGATGGATGCATCTTTGTTATATGATGATTATAATTTCGTGTATGAATAAGTGATGTGTGCGACCATGCTAATATGAGCATTATGGACGCGACACTATCTCCCGGTGGTGTGTTCGATTTTCCCGCGTTATGAGTCGTTTGGGATTGTTCTATTTTTGGGAACTTTCAAATAAGTTTTCGTGTTGTGTTCGTTCTCCTTGCATAGACCTCTACTAGTAGTCTTAACAAGGTTGAATTCTGGAAACCCATGGGTTTTGTGTTTAGAAGTGTGCAATTGATAGCTCGTACTTTGTAATGGTGTCTGGTTGGATTTGATTTTGGGTTTAGAAGACTCTTTCAAACCAATAGGTTGTTTGTTGTTTTTTGAAATGATTTTGACCTGAAGGATTCTATAAGGTATCCTAGGTTGTAGATCTATGTATGTGGTATGTTGTTTTTGATTGTTGTGCGTGTTCGGTGTTGTCATTTGATAGTAGTAAAGTCAATCACTGAGATGTGCGGGTTTGATACTAGGTATGCATGGGGACGAGATGCAGTTATAAATACGGTGTCCAACGTAATTAAAAATGTATCGCGACTCACGTATACTTGCGTCATCTTGCTCGCTCAAATTAGTGTTGACATCATGGGATCGTATATGAGTATTATTATGTTATGTATCTAGTATTGTTTGTGTTTTAGTTAGTTTGGTGAAAATTCCCATGTATTGGGTAATTTTAAGCCGGGTTTGAGATCTTTGCCTTTAGTTTTGCTCCGAGAGCATGATCATTTGATTTTCGTGTTTTATTGCCTTTATATGTATTAGCCAACCCTCGTACCTAACGTTGCCCATGTTCTTCCTCATATAAATAATGCCGCTGAAGTGCTGGCCGGCTTACTGCCGCATCACAAGGAGGCGAACGGATGGACGAGTTGGTAGATGAGGTAGAGAAATAAGAAAGCCCAAGGGAGGAAATGTTGATCAAGTCGATGACTTTGAATTAACTTATCGAAACGGAATTTTCGGTACATGTAGAGGACTGCTTTTGATTAGCAGCTTGTTGAGAGTGTTTTAAAATATTTAAGGTATATAAAGACCTGGGAAAATTGTACTAGAAGGTAGAGATACATCCTTGGTACATGTAGGAATTCAGATGGAGTTATATTGACACTCGACAAATGAGTTATCGCCAAAACGGCAAGACTAGTCGAAAATTGAGACAAGAATTTAAATGAGTAATAAGTTCAAGGATTTATATAGAAACACCTAGGTATGTAAAACTAGAGGTTCTATGTATTGAACAAACTGGGATTTAAGCGGTTGTATTAACCTTTACGAGCTCACAGTTTAGGAGATACCTTGAGAATGGTGAAGAGGTAAAATCCGAAAAATAATCAAGAAGCTAAAGGTTTATTGGATTGAGGTTATTGCTGCCTTAAAATTTTCGTCTTATCACCAGTGTGGTGATTGCGTATTCTTTAGTCATGGTATTGACTTAGAGCTCTATGAGAGTTATGTATGAGATGCTCTAGTAGCCTAGGTGGTTTGGGCTAGGATGCCATTGTCACCCTGTATTTCATCTTGTATCGATATGATCCGAATTTTTAGGAAGGTGTAGTGGTTCCCACTAGCACTCTTATGCACTTATATCTTCTTTGTTTACCCTTATCCTTGTTGGGTGTTCCTCATACTTGCCATGATTTTTAACTTTAAACCACCATGATGACATTTATAAATCAATGATTTTGACCCATGAAACATTTTAAACACTTATAAATAAATAAATAAAAATTTATGAATGTCATTCTATAAAATTTGCTGATTTTGAATCACTTGAAAATCTTAATTCAACCTCAACTGAAATGAAGTTTTACGAATGATGGTGATTTTCAAGATTGTGTCTAGACAATTGTTTCCCACCATGTTAAACGACTTTCTTCTTTATTTTTGTTATCTTTGAAATCTTTCCAAACTATAGTCGACTTAGAATGTCACTTTGATCTAACCTTTTGAAAGAAATTTTGATCGAACTTTCGGAAGGAGAATAATGTTTTTACCCATGCTATAGATTCTTATGCAAGTAATTTTGTTTTGATTTGACTACATGGAGAGAGTCTCATGTTAGTTGTATGACCAAGTCACTCCAGAGAGAAAACGCAAATGGTGTTGGTCGGAATGAGCGTGTCTAGATAAGAGTGAGGTCTAGGTCATTATGATATAGTCCAGTAGTCTGTTGTGGAGATTTTTTATCAAGACCGATTTTGGTCGTGTGTTAGAAAGCGAGTACGGAGTTGAGTCACCTAAGGTATGGACTGAATGATTTTAGTAGCAAGAGTTAAGAGGAGGTCGGGTTGAACATCCACCTGCCGTGTAACGGTGAATTTATGAGGATTTGTAACGGTACAGAGTGCCATCATGCATAGACATGTGGACATTCTCGAAAGTCATGAGATAAATGATAAGATTGGTTAGATGATGGAATACCAAGAGACCTGATACCGACACTGAGAAGAAATCTTCCTAGGGTCTAGAGATTGCTAAAGTGGATGGAAGCCGAGATGGCCAGTCCCGAACTTGAAAGTGTGGAAAGGAGAAGACTTCTCCTACATCAAATGTGTGTCTTGCCTTTGTTGCATCAACCGATGACCGTGAAGAAGACTTCTTTCCCCGAAATGGAAAGTAGTAGTAATGTTGTTTAACGAATGTATCTTGATCACCGAGGATAGGTATAGAGAGCTACGCGACGCCTAACTTAAAGTTGGATGTAGTATCTCTTACTCCTTGATGAAGAGACTCAAAATGCGTGAAGAGGAGCGAATGATTGAAAATCTAGTAAAATTTAATGGCGACAACCGTCACCATTCTGGAGGAGCAGTCAAAGTAGCCAACGCCATGAGTCGAAAGGAATGAAAAATTTAGGCTTGGATAAGTTGCTTAAAGAATGTGTGTGGTTGCCTCGACTTAATTAGTGGTAATGTTGCTTGATGTACATGTTTTGATCATCAAGGGGTGGTATAGAACACTAAGCGAACCCTGACTTAAAGTTAGGTGTAGTGGTACTTACTCCTTGAACGTAACGACTCTGTTGCGCGAAGCCGAGTGAGAAGATCGAGAACCCTAATGAAACTTAATGGCGACATCTGTCACCATTTCCGAAGGGGAATCAATCGGAATAGCTTACGCCTCGAGTCGAAGGGAATGAAGTCAGGATTCAAAAGAAATTGTCTAATGAATGTGCGTTGTGGTCTAGACGTATCTACTCCATATGTCTGATGACCGATAGGATGTGTTGGGATTGAACCAATTGTGATAATCGTCCAATAAGGGACAATTGAAATATCCGTCTTTGAAAGGCACGGGTATTGAATCCTTGATGCTCAAATCAATTCTATTGATCTTTTATATTTTCTTGCGGGATTATCGCCTCCGAATTATGCACAAAATGTGCTCTATGTGTTATGTACTATGATTAATTGTAAGCGTCGCTTTAGTGTTGCCAATAATATGGCCTTAAGTTTCGAATGAATGGGTACGCCTACCCATTGGTTATTTGCTAAGTCTTTATAGTAAGCGAGCATGGTATGTGAAAACTTTTGCTAAGGCTTAATTATAAGCAATCATGATAAAATGCCTAAGTAAAGCTAGGCCGAAATGTAAAGTCATTGTGAAATGACAAATATACGAATATATGCTTATGTGATTATGTGATTATGTGTAATAGTGCTATAATGCATTTAATGGAGTCATATATGCTCCGGAATGTTTTCGCAACCGGTGGTGCATTATTTAATGAGACCGGGAGGGCGGCGTATATTTTGGTTTTGGATAATGGCGTATATTTTGGTTTTGGATAATGCCGTATATTTCGGTTTTGGATAATGGCGTATATTTTGGTTTTGGATAAGCGACGTATATTTTGGTTTTGTGAAGCGATGTACGCTTTGTTTTGTTGTCGTGATCACCAAACTAAGTTTTGGGTTGATCTTTCGTTTAAAGTCTTCCTTTGAGAACGACGTAATGTATGTTTTTCCCGGATATGTTCCGTGGCGTATTTTGCCTCTCATGATAAAAGTGATTGTAATTATATTTAGATCTCGTTGGTAAAATTTACCATTTGTGTTGTGTTGATTTTTCGCCTCGTATTTAGCGAGTGTAACACCGCATATACGTCGCGTGTGAAAGCACGATTCCATTCAAAGATCAAAGCCTATATCTCCATGAGTGAGCTTAGGATGAATAAGTTGAATTTAGCACCGGGACGACGCTCCTTTAAGGTAGGTAGAATGTAACAACCCGAGTTTTAGGCCGACGATTATCTAGAGCCGGTATTGATTTTCTACGAACGAGTTGGAATAATCGTTTTTCGTTTTTGGTGGATTGATAAAAATTATTATTTTTGGCTATTTCGTAAGCCGTGTTTCAAATTTCTATTCGTTTGAGCGTTTGAGAAATTTTGAGAATTTTATATTTTTGCTCTGAGAGCGAAACTATATTTACTTTAGTGTTTTATGGCTTTCCCTAAGTTTTCGTAGAAACCGTGTTAAAAGTCTTGTTTTACGTGGTTTAACATTTTATTAAATGTTTTAAAATAAGTTTAGTGGGACGAAATAAAAATATTTACGAAATTTTTATCCTAAGCCTCGGTCGGCTGCATAAACCGAAATGAACACCCTTGGTGACTAGTTTTGAAGGACTTTGGAGGAGGAAGGACTAAAAGTGTTAAATTGCCAAACTAATTTCCTATAAAAGGAGGCTTATACTCCTCATTTTCATTTTTAGAAAATTTTTGTCTCCTCCCTTTCTCTCTAGCTCTCCACGACCGGTCACCCTTTTCACCACCATTTCTCGTCGATTTTCCGACAAGCATTAAGATCCGTTTACAAAATCTTAATCCTCTTATTATATTCTACATATGCCACTAAGAAAAATTCACATGCAATGAGTATTTCTCTAGTTTTGGATTGGTTCGAGTTCGTGTCGAAATGGGTCGAAAACATTGTTTAGAAGTATTAAATAAGTATTCTTGCAAGCGGAGTTTTGTTAAAAAGTTGCAGGTTTGTGTTATGATCTGCGTCGGAAACCGAGGAGACGAGTGGGAACCGATCGTTGTTTTTGCCGTCTTGGCTTGTTGTAAGTATTTTGATATACTTTCGATTGTATTTTAAATATTGCATGTGATGAAATCCGAGGATCTTGCGCTAGATTAGTTGTGATATTGAATGATTGAACGATATGGATATCGTGTATAGGCCATTTTAAACATGTGGCGAAGTGATTTTTGGCTCAAAAATAGTTTTTGGCGTGTTTTGTAACATTTGATTTCGAGCAGAAACTTTGGCGCGGAAAACGAGGTTTGAGATTTTGTAAAATCTGATTTTTGATTTAGAAATATGATAAAGTTCGTCCTAATGAACATTTCAATATGTGGATCGTCCCGTAACTCCTAAAAACGAAGATTTTACGGCCGATTGAAGTTTGGGAAAAATTATATACTTGCAATCAGCTCTTATTATTTGATCAAGTCTGGCAGAATTGAAAACGTCCGATTTGAGCACTTTCGAGTCCGTTTTAGCCTTCCGGCGAAACACGAAAGTTGTTCGGAACGTCGTTTTACTTTGCCGCGAGGCTTGTTGGTTTTAAAATCGCAATATAACGGGTCAAAACTGAAAGTCAAATTTCTGCAAATATATTAAAAATGTAATAGTTCCAGCAGAATCTTGCAGGGGCGTTTTCATCATTTTCCTTCGAGTTTCAGGTCTCGGCTAAAACTAAAAAGTTGTCCGGAACGTCGTTTTGCATAAAACCTCTTTAGAGTCCGAGTCGTGAAAATGTGATATAGCGGGTCGTTTTGGACGGGTCAGATTTAGGAAAATGTATATATATAAATAGTCAAAGTCAAATAAAGTCTAACGTTGACTTTTGAAAGTCAACGGGTTGGTGTGAGACTTGTTGGGTGTTTATAAAAATAAAGAACGCTATTATTATTACGAGTATTACATTTTAGACTTAACGACTTTTACGAACGGGGATGATTCTAAAAATAGTAACTTTTATAATATTCGGGATATAACTCTGATATGAGTAAATAATAACCAATTTGAGCGTCGAAAGTTCGACGAGATAAATGAATATTTTTATAAATATAAATAGATGTCGAGACTCGCTAAAGGTAGTAACTTTCCAAAAATAGTAACTTTGTAAAAATAGAAAGTTTTCGAAAATAGAAAGTTTTCACTAAAGTGATACAACTTATGTTTGAAAGAAAGAAAGATAGTATATAAGGTATACTAAGTGTTAGGATCTAGGTCGCGCAAGAGGATTTCTCATCACGTGCGTATTTTATACGATTTTTATCGTTGCGATGTACGCATCAATCGATCGTACTTTATTATATAGTGACCGAGTGACATAATTATAGGCCGCGGCCGAGTTCGTTATCGGTGACGTTTCGTGCTTTAGTTGGATTGTTGGTCGTGGTCTTCGATCAAGGTGAGTTCATAGCCTCGCTTTTGAACTATTTTTGAATGTTTTATAAACCCGCGAGAGGGATACATGCATGTTTTGAAAAGTAGAACACAAGTAGTTTTAAACGTACTTGTTCTTGCTTGTTTTATAAATTAAACATAAGCAGTTTTATACGTGTTTGATGTTGTTTGTTTGCGAAAATGTAACACAAGTGTTTTTGATATGATAATATAATTTCATTGCCATGAGTATATGCCTTTTGCTGTGTGACCGTTAATTACCGAGGAGGTAAACGCTGAATGCATTAAATATATCTATTGGGTTTGACAACCCTGTCCGGGGTCTGAATCCGTTGGTGAGCACCTTGTAACGGACATTTTGTGTTGAGACTAGGGGTGGTGGCATACTTTCCGGTCAATATTTTATCCTAAATGATAAATGCGTTAAGGTTTGGTACACGGGCTCATGGAAGTTTGAGATAATGGTATGGCTTGCCTAGCTAGTAAGTCATACGTGTTTTGTGGAACTAAATTGCGTTCTAATGTGATAAATGTTTTGTAGAACCAAATATGTGTTCTAATTGTTATTCGAAACTCTATGAATTCACTCAACCATTGTGTTGACGTTTTTAAGCATGTATCTCAGGTTTAGGTGCTTGTGATGGCTTGGATAGGACGAAACGCGGATGTCAAGGATTGGAACTCGGTGAAATTTTTGTACATTCGATAAAGGAAATTTTAAGAAAACGAGTCGTGATGTGACTCACTAGTAATATATTTTCTAAACTGGTTTGGGACCTTGTAACTCTGATCGTCTTTTTAAATAAATCAAATGTGATTTTGTTTTATAACGTATCATTTGATCGTTTACTGTGACTCGTGAGCTTATATTATGAAGTAGCACCCCAAATGTTGTATTCCGCTGCGTATCGTATATTGGGGTGTTACAGTATTAGTATTATTGTAATAGAATAGCTTATTAGAGATTTTTGTAAAAGCTAAACCAGCTTATTCGAGCTTATTGTATCAAGGATCTTTTAGCTTATTAATGAAATAAAGATGCTCTTGTTATGACTTAATCTCATGGCTTATCTCTTTTTCTTTTCTTTTTAAGCTTATCTTCTTAATAAGCCTTTCTCTCAAGTTTATTTCTACAACTTATTCTCTTAGCTTATTTACAAATAAGTAGTAAAACAAATAAGCTACTCCATAGCTTATTGGTTTTGTTCACTTGTTTCTTTAATAAGCTTCGACTTATAAGTCTTTTAAATAAGCTTTTGGAATCGGCTTATTCTTGAAAGCTCTTGATCTTCTTTTAGATTTTTCTCTTTATTAGCTTAAGTTCTTATTCGAATAAGCTTAGTATAGCTTCTTCAATTTAGATCTAGCTTATATAGCATAAATAAGTTTCGGCTTATTTATTATCTTTTTCTCTTTTCTTTTCTTTTCGAATAAGCTAGCTTATTCGATTTGCTTATTGGTTTATTAGCTTATTTCGAATATACAAGAGGTGCGACGAGTGCTTATTCCTCGGCTTATTTATAAGTCCAAGTCACCTTTTCTTTTCGATTAGCTTATTTACTTTTAGCTTATTTTAGTTTAAGTTTTAAAAATAAATTTAGATTATTTCCATTTTTTAAATAGCTTATTTATTTAGATCTCATAACTTTTAGCTTTTCCATTTTAAAATACTTCATATTTTGAAATTCAAGCTTTTAGCTTATAGCTTTTTCATATTGTTTAACCCTTGTTTGTCTTATTATTGATGGATCTTATTCTACACATGAGGAGATGAGCTTAAGGGTTCATAAGCTAATTTGATTTTCAAGTTTAAAGCTTTTCTTAGTTTTATTAAGCTTTTTAGTTAATAAAGTTTACAACTTTATTTACTATTTAGTAAGGCTAAGCAAAACTAACCGAAAACCGAACCGAACCGACAAACCGAGCCGAGCCGAACCGACCATTTTCGGTTCGGTTTTCGGTTTTGTATATTTATAGTTTTCGGTTTTGGTTTTGTCGGTTCGGTTCGGTTTCGGTTCGGTTCGGGTTAAAACCAAGAAAAATACGCCTAAACTATTTATTCGGTTCGGTTTTTGTCGGTTCGGTTCGGTTTTCGGTTTTTCTCGGTAAACTTCGGTTCGGTTTCGGTTCATGTTTTTCCTCAAACTCGGTTTTCGGTTCGGTTCGGTTTTGAGCCGATGCTCACCCCTACTATTTAGTAAGATAAAAGCTATTAAAGAAATAAACTTGATATCTTACTTAGTTTATGTAATCGGGTGGTTTAATTTCGTTTTCGGTTCTACCTCTTTTCTCTTCTCAAAATTAATTAGTGTAGTTTAATTTCGCTTAAAATGTCTATTGTTGCTTATTTGTTTGCTAATATGCTTAGTGAGTAGTTTTCCTTTATGCTTGTTAAGTGATTAATTGTTTAGTGAATTAAGTGTGATTATAAAAGTGAAAATATTGATTAGTGATTTTTGGATTACTTAGATTAGTGTTTTGGTTATTCGAGCGGGCAAAAGCCCTAAGAATAATTAGGCATTAATTTAGTAATCGATATCTTGACAAAAATTGTTTTCAATAAAAAACAACGTTGTGAGAATATAATTTATTTGAAAGATATTAGTTCATCGATAAGGACTTAATATTAAATTCACACTTAAGGATCTAAACATTTCACTTAGCAAGCATATCCTTTTATATATATCTATTCTTTTAATTGCTTTTCTTATTGTTATTTAGTATAATCTAGTTTATTATTATTTTATATTTAGTTTAAAATCAAAAACCAAAATTAAAAGATAATCAAGCATTTAAATTTCAAACATAAACGTAGTTTTCAATTCAATTCTCGTTGGGATTACGACACTCGGAAGATTGATCATTACTTTTCCTAAAGTAATTTTTATATCGAACGGGACATACTTATACTATATATTACTTGACTAGTGTTTCGACGCGAATCAAAGACTAAATGTGATATAAAAAAAGAATTATTATTTCCTGACGTGTGGCGCACATTTTATCGTATACGCCGCAATTATGGGGTTGAGAAAAAAATATTTAGCTTTTCGAATCATTTATCATTTAGATTATTTTTACTCTCTTGTATATTTGATTTATGATTAGTATTTTGTATATGGTTTTCATTAGTTTGCTTGATTGTTTGTGTTTGATTGTTTGCGTGTTTATGTAATATGTTGAAAATTGTAAAAGCTAAAAAGAGTTTTTCTTATTTACCTTTTTCCATTCTGTTTTTGTTTGTGTGTTTGAGTATGTTTTTCTGTGTTTGTGAATGTGTTTATATATGTGATGTTAACTAATAAAGTGTGAAAAACTAACAAATATTTGTATTAGTAAACTGCCGCACTTGATTTCAAGTGTGGCGTACTATTGTAAATTTTCTGCCACGCTTGCCTTTTGAATTTTTGAAAAATAGTAAAAAATATAGACTCGATGTACGCCGCACTTTCTTTTAAGTGCAACACACTTTTTGGCCTGACAAAAATATTTTTTGTTAAAATTTATTTTCTTTGATCGTTTGGGTACTATGTTATATGGAAATAATATCTTAGGTGAGTATGTGCTCGAAAAGATCAGTTTTTTTTGCCAAAAAAAAATATATATAAACTCAAAAAATATTTGTTTTCTTTTTGTCTTTCAAGTGTTTGTGTGTTAGTTATTAAATTTAGCTTTTTATCAGTTTTATGTTGTGTGCTTGATTAAATGTGTTTAAATATTTTTGTTTTGTAATCAAATATGAATTGGAAAATGGAATGTTTTTATAAGGGCGCCACACTTAATCTCTAGCACCGGCATACTTCTGTCATTAGACCGCAAAAATATAGTTTTATAAAAAAATTGTTTATAATATGTTTTTTTACGTTAAGTGTTTGCATGCTTGGTTAGCTAGTGTTTGTACTAAAACTTAAAAATCCAAAAATATTTTATTTTCGCCTTTATTTTTGGTTTCGTATATGATTTTATTGTTTGAATAATACTAGTTATTCTATTTCACTGTCTATGTTATTTTTCAGTTCGTTGTGTTTTGTGTGCTTGTTTTAGTAAATTGTGTATAAATAAAATTTTAAAAAAGAAAAATAAAAAAATATAAAACGAAAGCTTTGCAGTTTGATATGTTTGACGCGCATAAGGCATGTGTGTTTCTTACTTGATTTTTTTACTATAAAAAATTGTTCTCGAACTTTGTGGATGTGTTCGCTAGAACCCTCACGAGACTATAGCTCGTCCACTCGGGATGCCGAGGGGTTTAAAGGCTTGTTGCGTACGCTAAATGCAACCGTGTTGCCTACGAAAATGCGCTTTAGTATTCTACGGTTTTTATAGTTTTGTTTATTTTGCAGATATAATAATATGTGGTGCTAGGAATTGGTGGTCTAACTTACACTTGGGGAATAATATATTTGGATCAATATATTATATATGGCTGAATTCATATGCTTACGCTAGCGTTTCGTTTTGCGCTATATATTTCAGAATTCAACCGACCACTTAAGAGCCCCAGAAAGTCTCGTTCCTCTTATATTTATTTTTCCTATTATCCTACTTTTAAGTTTTTTTAACAACCATATTGCTAAACTTAAGTGTTGGGGGAAAATAAATTGGAAAAATAAGACTAATTATATAAGACATAAACTTTTGTTGACCCCTCGGTAATATAAAATTTTATTTTTAATTTTTTTTGCCACTTAAGTTAATATATTAGAGTAAAAATTAGTAAATAAATTAAGTTTTTGAATTCAGAGATGTGTCCTGATTGATAGAGTAGATCTGACTCGGGATTGATGATATTAATTGCGCATTTATAACCATTTCAGTAATTATGTGAGAATATCGAGCCTATATTGGCATATGTCTTTTATGCTTGATTTCTTTGTTTATGAGTGTGCTAGTGATTATTGATTCAAGAACTTATGCTTGACAATCATTATGAGACTGCCGTGAGATCTTGTTCGGATGATATAGGTATTTATATGTAATAAAGAGGCAACCTATGATTTAAACCAAATTAGCCCATCCATTTAACATACTATTTTTTATTTTAGCTAATTACACTGATTAACTATCCACCCAATAAAACCCCTCTTGTAACACTCATCTTTAGTGCTACATACCCCTAGTATAACCCTCTGAGACTTTCTATTCGTTTCTCTCATCTACTAAAATAAAATACAAAAATATAACCTTTAGCCTAGCCTTACGCCTTGTCAATAGTCTAAACGGTTGGTTGCTAGTTGCTTGGTATGATTAGATGATTTTTCATTAATAGTTTATTCTCACTTTGCTATAAGTGTTGTGCCATTTTAACGGAGATGGAGATGCCCAGCTTCATGTTTCTTATTTTTTGTGGTGTATCATTATCTCAAGTGTGGGAGAATTGTTAGTTGTTTTAATGTGAAAGGTGGATTGAAAAAAAGAACGAGAAAATTGAAATAAAAAAGAGAATAAAAAATGTGAAAAAGTATATGGAAAAAAGTATGAATAAGTGTTGGTTGTTTGTTTGCCAACTATCGTGTATTGATAACGCTCCAAATATATACATAAAATACCCCTTGTAAATATTTAAATTATCTATATAAGTATATTAAATATGGTTGTTAATACAAATATTCATGCAAAAAATGATATTTATATTTAACGATCTTCATGTTTTGATAATAACAAATATAATGTCATACTACGTAAAAGTTTACGTAAATAAGTTATTTAGTCGAAAGTTTACTTGACGACGAAAAATCACTTAAAGTATGAATATGGCATTATTAAACATAGTTAATGATAAAAGAAAAATATTATCACTTGCATAAACCTTTTCTAAAAGAAAAATATTATCACTTGCATAAACCTTTTCTAATCAAATGATTTAAGTTAACACATGATTAATTATAAGCTAGTTATATTAATCATGTAAGACAAAATAAGATTAACTATAACTGGAAACAATCTTTCTAAATCTTCTTAAATCTAGAAGATCTTTCCTTATTGGTGATAAGAAATATTTTGTTCTAGAAGAATCTAATAACAAGTTTTATTAAGTACAAAACAATATTTTGCACAGATTTGGGGTTAATCACAAAATGACAAAGGCTTCCCAGCTCCCCCAATGGATCCACCAAATACACAGGATGGATCCAACTAATGGTGGATCCGTAGGTTGTATCGAACAACTGGCTGGGACAGCATTTGAATTTCAAAGTGTTGCCTATAAATAGCAACCTTAAGTCTTCATTAGAAGAAAACTCTTGACAAATATTTTTACAAACATCTTTTATCTTTTGTATATTCTTTGATCATTATACTTGTTACATAATCCTTTACAAGTGATCAACTCATTCCACTCTTTAGTGAAGAACACCTACGAAGTCGTCAAGCTTTAAGTATTAATAGTTTAGTTGTGTCATCATGATTGTGATAATCATTCATCTTGTATATCTTGTGTTGCATGTTGTGTATATCATATGTGTATGATAGGTTAGTATTTAGGCCATAAAATACATAGTGTGTTAGATTGGTTCTATCTCGAAGTAGAACTCGGTATTTAGCTTAGTACCAGATAAAGTGTAAGCGACGTGTACGGTTTTCTACGCCTAAAAGAAGCTTGTTGACATAGTGAAGATAACTCTCAAGTTGGTTACTTGGGGAGTGGCTTAGGGCGAAGAGGATCTTCGTAGCCGAACCATTATAAATGATTATGTCATTAGTTTGATCTTTCTTATCTTTACTTGTTCATACTTTGTAGATTACTTATTTACTTATTGCATCGCTATCATATACACTTGTGTATATCTCTTGAGTTCACATAAGTTGACAATCTAAGTTTTATTTTAAAACGGTAAAAACTATTTAACCCCCCTTCTAGTTTTCAAAATTGATATCAGACTCAAGGTCACCCAAGATCTTTAACGTATATTGTACATTAAAGCTTGAATTGATCTATGGATTCAGATAAATATCTAGAAGGGCAATCTATGCAAAGACCATCACTTTTTGAAAGTGATCATTTTATATATTGGAAAAATAGATTTTAAACTTATGTGAAAGAAAAAGATTTAGATCTTTGGCATATTATGTTGAATGGTGATTTTCCACCGGTTGCCAAAAATGAAGTTACCCAAGTTTTAGAGGTTGTTCCCTTTGAAGAACAATCCGACAATCTTAAAAAGAAACTTGCTAAAAATAATGAAGCTAAAATGGTTCTTTATAATGCTTTACCTAAAAAGGAATACGGAAGAATTTGGCAATCGTTGTTAATCAGACATCAAGGTAATAGCCAAATAAAGGATAATAAAATTAATCTTCTTGTTTAACAATATGAACAATTTACTTTCCTTAAAGAAGAATCTATTGATAGCGGTTTTCCTAGATTTAACTCTATTATTACTAGTCTTAAAGCTCTTGATGAAAGTTTCTCTAACAAGAACTATGCTAGGAAGTTTCTTAAGGATCTACATCCTAAATGGAGAGCCAAGGTCACGGCGATTGAAGAATCAAAAGATTTGTCATCAATAACTCTAGACGAGGTTATCGGCAATCTAAAAGTACATGAAGTTGTGATGGAAAAAGATTCCGAAATCTATAGAGGCAGAAAGGAAACAGATAAGTCTATTGCCTTGAAAGCTAAGAAAGAGTCTAGTGATGATGAAACTTCGACATCCGGAAGTGATGACGAAGAATATGCTATGGTCGTAAGGAACTTAAAAAGGTTCTTTAGAAGAAAGGGTAAATTTATTAGGCTACCAAGAGAAGAAAAGAAGTCATTCCGACAAAGGGATGAGAAGAAAAGAAAGAGTGACTGGAAATGCTTTAGGTGTGGTGATCCAAATCATCTCGTTGGTGATTGTCCAAAACCATCTCGTAACAAAGATCAAAAGGCCTTCATTGGAGGTTCTTGGAGTGATAGCAAAAACGACACCGAAGACAAAACTAACAATGAAACTTGCCTCATGGATCAATTGTCAAATGAGGTAACTCTTAACTCTTATTATAGTGATAACGCGTCTTCTCTTGATAATGATAATATACAAATAGAATACGATAACTTGTGTGAAATTAGCTTAAAAATCATTAACAAAAATAAAACTTTGAAAACTAAGAGAGATCTTTTAGAAAAGGAAGTTTTCGAGTTAAATGAGAAAATTAAGAAACTTGAGAGAAGTAAAGAAATTGATATTGCGTGTAAGTTATGTCAAGAAATTAAGCTAGAAAATGCTACACTTAAGGAAACACAAGTTAAGTTTGTAAAATTTGATAAAAGTGCCAATTCACTAAGTAGAGAATGTTAGATATTCAATAAGTCATCTAGTGTAAATAGGTCTAGGATTTGATAATAGTAAATCATCAACTAACGGAACTAAAATTATGAGTTTCGTTGGATCGTCCGCTGAAAACGCGATGGACGGATCCACCATTATAGGGCAAGGATCTACCATGCCTAGATCTGTGAGTTGCAACGACGACCAAAAAGGGACAAAACTCATTTTTAGTCCACCCTTGTCCTCTAGATCAGATTTTGTTATTACTAGGAAGAAACTAATACATAAGATACATGAATTGTCAAAGAATTCCCTGTTTTAAAAACCATCACTCAAAAGCGGTATAGGTTATGTTAAAACCGAGTCTAGATCGAAAACACCTCCACCAAGGAGAAACATTTCTTCTCAACCAAGATACAACACACCTCAATCTAGGAGAAACTCTAGACAACCAATTCATCAAAACTTCTATCCTATGAATTAGAACAACCAACAAAATCAAGGCTTTGTACATATGGGAAATTGTATCCCATTTCAATATCTTGATCAATTGCAACAAATGCAAGGGAGTTACGAACACTAGATTTTTCAAACCATGAGATATTGGGGGACCAACGCTTGAATTTGTTTTTTTGTTGAAATAGGTATGCTTGTGAAACTTGCTTGGAACCGGTTGAGTGGATTAAAGATAGTTGTTGCTCTAAACATATGGACCAGTAACAAAAATTTATTCTCTACCTACAAAAGATTATGATGGTGGTAACGTGGTTTGTGAAAAGTAACTTGAAGGAAAGATCATAGGAAAATGTACGATCTCTAATGACTCTCTCACCATATCTAATGTAGATCGCGTAGATAACTTAGCCTTTAAACTTACTTAGGTGTGGTCAAATTTGAATGACAATAAGTGTCAAGTATTATTCATGGAAGATGGTAGTGAAATAATTAAAGATGGTAAAATCATAGGAAATGGAATTAGGAAAAATGGTCTATACGTAATGAAATTAGGAAATAAGTTCAGACAAATTATGTCTCGCCACGGTAGTGGATACTCTCCGTTTGGAATAGAGCCTTGGTCACGCTAAATATGCGTTTAATCATTCATTGTCATCTAAGGAACTAGTTAGAAACTTACCAAAGCTAAAATACGATAAATATTTTTTTGATGCTTGCAAAATTGGGAAGCAAGCTCATGCAAGTCATAAAGCTAAAAATATGGTTTCCACTAAAAGATGTTTAGAACTATTACATATGGACTTGTTTGGTCCATCAGCAATTAAAAGTTATGGAGGTATTTCATACACCTTAGTTGTAGTAGATGATTACTCTAGGTATACATGGGACAAGAGTTCTAAAGACTAAAAATTGAGCTTTCGAGAATTTGAAATATTAAGTAGGAAATTCAAAACCAACTAGGTAGTTCTATAATAGCTATTAAAACAGATCATGGTCAGGAATTTGATAATGAGGTACAATTTGGAGCCTATTATGATGCACAAGGCATTACTCGTAACTTCTCGGCTCCACGTAATCCACAATCAAATGGGGTAGTAGAAAGAAAAAATAAGACCTTACAAGAGATGTCTAGGACCATGCTTAATGAACAATCAATTCCATAAAAGTTTTGGTGTAATGCCGTTGATACGTCAACTTATATATTAAATAGAATATTAATTCGACCAATACTAGAAAAAACCACTTATGAAATATTTAGAGGTAGGAAACCTTCTTTAGAATATTTCAAAGTGTTTGGAAGCAAGTGCTTCATTTTAAATACTAAAGACTATTTAACCAAGTTTCACCCAAAGTCATACGAAGGTGTTTTTCTAGGGTATTCTCAAAATAGTAAAGCTTATGTAGTATTAAATAAACACTCTATGAAAGTCAAAAAATCACTCAACGTGATATTCGATGAAATTCCTCCTACCAAATTATCACCATTGGTTGATGATGATGTTGGTGAAGAAGAAGCTATTAAAAGAAATACCAAAGTAGTAAATAATATTAATGAAGAAGATGAGTCGATAGAAGTTGATGAAATTGTTAAACATAAGGTGTCAAGAATCAGTCCAACTAGATCAAGTCATAGGAAATATTAATCAAAGAACCTTAAGGTCTTAAGCCTAAAATCATAGTAACTTCTTTTGTTTTATATCTACAATAGAACCCAAAATGTCAATGAGGCATTAAAAGATAAAAGTTGGGTTGTAGCCATGCAAGAAGAACTAAATCAATTTGTAGCTAATGATGTTTGGGAATTAGTCCCTTTACCTATAAGTCAATCAATCATAGGAACAAAATAGGTCTTTAGAAATAAATTAGATGAAAACGGTATAGTATCTAAAAATAAGGCTAGATTAGTGGCACAAGTATATAATCAACAAGAAGGTATAGATTATGATGAAACATATGCTCTGGTAGCTAGGTTAGACTCGATTAGAATACTTCTTGCTATTGCTTGTTTAAATGATTTTAAATTATATCAAATGGATATAAAAATTGCTTTTCTAAACGGTTTTATAAACGAAGAGGTTTATGTTGCTCAACCTCCGGGGTTCATTGATTTTCACAAACCAAATTATGTTTATAAACTTAAAAAGGCTTTGTATGGTCTTAAGCAAGCTCCCAGAGCTTGGTATGATAGACTAAAAGTATTTTCGATAAAACACGTGTATTCAATGAGAATGGTCGATAATACACTTTTTACTAAGAAATCAAAGTCACATCTTATCATTGTTCAAATATATGTCAACGTCATTATATTTGGTTCCACGAGTCAAAACTTGTGCGATGATTTTGTGAAAATCATGCACGACGAGTTTGAGATGAGTATGATGGGGGATTTGAACTTCTTCTTGGGTCTTCAAATTAAACAAATGGAAGACGGAATATTTTTCAATCAATCCAAGTACATCAAGGAGATATTAAAGAAGTTCGAGTTGGAAGATTCCAAACCAACCAAGACGCTGATGTCAACGGAGATCAAGCTCACTAAGGACGATGAAGCCGACTCCGTAGATAGCTCTAAATATCAATGTATGATTGGTAGTTTACTTTATTTAACCGCAAGTAGGCCCAATATTATGTTCAGTGTTTGCTTATGTGTTCGTTTTCAAGAAAATCCTAAGACTACCTATTTAGAAGTCGTTAAGCGTATATTTAGGTATATTAGAAGAACTAGTCACTTAGGATTATGGTATCCAAAAGCAACCGGAATAGAAACTATAGTTTATGCCGACTCTGACCACGCAGGCGATTACGTTGTTCATAAAAGCACTAGTGGCGTTTGTACGTTCACGGGATGTTGTTTGACATCTTAGTTCGCTAAGAAACAAACATCCCTTGCTATCTCCATGACCGAAGTCGAATATGTCTCCACCGGGAAGGCATGTCAACAAGCACTATAGATGAAACAAGCTCTCATCGACTACGGCATACGCCTCGACGACGTTCCGATTATATGCGACAATAAAGGTGCTATCGACTTAAGTAAAAAGCCCATACAACACCCTAGAACTAAACATATAGAAATCCATCACCACTTTCTATGCGATAACGTCCAATAGGGCAACATCTCTATCGAGAAAGTTGCATCCAAGGATAATATAGCTGATATATTTACTAAGCCCTTAAAAAGTAAAATATTTTATTATTTAAGATTAGGATTAGGAATGATGGAACTTGGTATGTGCTAAATTACACATACCTTTTTCCATTAAAAACGGACTTAAAAGACCAAAAACAGACAGAAATTGCCAAATATATGTTTGTTTCGCATTTGTGTTGTGCAGGAAACGGATATTCACAAAATGGCGAAAAACAAAGCCAAAAACAACAAAACTAAGCACGGAATGGAAAAGTGTGTGAAGACAAAGCCAAATCGAAGCCAAAAGTCAATCAGGTCAAAAAGTCAACAGAAAAGTCAAACAGTCAAAGTCAAAGTCAACCCTAAAAAAGTCAAA
>BQNB010072612.1:0-32382 GCA_026074375.1 Tanacetum coccineum
GTTAGTGACAAGTTAGGACATAAACAATTTGTGTATGTAAAGACTTGGATCCTAACACGACCAAAAACCCATGCATACGAGTTCATACAAAAACCATACGTAAACCTTCGGGGTAAACATGGTGTGGTGACTGGGGAAATCATACACGACATTTATAAACGTGTGCATGTGATAAGCACAACCCTTACAAGGGTTTTCAAACGTAAAACGATTGCTAGAACTATATACGATCCACTTGAAAGCATTAGAAAGAGTAACGGGCCACAAGAGGGCCTCGTACAAATCCATGCGACCCATGTTCAGGCCCAACAGGCCCAATGGCTTTTCTACGAGACTCGTAGCTTATAGATAAAATCACTTGAGCTTATCGAGTGCTTGTGGAGCCTTAAATTTATTTAGAACACACAAGAACCTTTACCGGGCTTCAATCGAGCCCAACAAGGCCCAACGAGGGCTTATTTATAAGCCGCGGCTTATTAATAAGCCACTCGGGCTTAATCATAATCAAGATGTACTTATTTGTTTCACATAGGGCTTCCACTTCATTAGAAACCCAACCGAACCCTTAACGGGCTTACTAGCCCATTTGCGAGCCCAACGTGAGCCATAAGCTCACAATAAGCTCTAAACAGCTTATCGGTAAAGTTTGCACAGCTTATACAAATTTCGTGAGCTTAATAGACTCAAATAATGTTAATGGGCCAAACCCTAACCCCTAGAACCCATTCGGGTTCACAACGGGCCCAATAGGCCCAACAGCGGGCTTATTAGCTTATCGAATAAGCAAAATAAGCAAGCTAACCTTCCAAGTGTTTAACGGACTAAGACAAAGTTAGTGGACCCAATGGGCCGAACCAAAGAGATTAAAACCTCTTCGGGTCATTAATGGGCCCGAAAGCCCATTACAAGTGCTTATCGGCTTATTTCCAATAAGCTGAGACCGAGACAGATTAAGCTAAGATTGAAACGTGTAGGAAATAAGCTAAAAAGCCAAAGGGAGCCTAGAAGGATGTATCGGGCTAAGCTATTGGGCTTACGGGCCCAATAAGCTCGAAATAAGCCATAATAAGCTCCCCGAGCTTATTTTAAGCTTAACCGACCCACATGAGCTTATTATAGACTTTTGGACTTATTAAAACTATAACGGATCGTAAAAATGCTAAACGGACCTTAACGGGCCCAATAAGGCCCGTTAAGCCAAAAATAAGCTCGGTAAGCTTATTTTTAAGCCGAAGCAACTTTTATAACTTAAATGAGCATAACAAAGAAAAATGACACTTGTTGAAGCTTATTTGGAGCTTATATACTATTTTCACAAACCAAGGGACTAAACGTGTCAAATTCGAAACCTAAGGGATTAAAATTGTCATTTTTCATATTTTAATAACTCTAGGGACTATTCTGGCAACATTCTAAAACTTAAGGATTTGAGTGAAATTATAAGGACCTAAACTACATTTTTGTAAACTTAAGGGACTAATTATGTTATTTTCCGAAACTAAAAGGTTTAAAATATAAAAGTGTATATTTATAAACCTAGGGACTAAAGTGTAACAACTAAAAACCCAAGGGTATGTTAGTGAACAAAAGTGAATTAACGAAACACTTAACGAATCAGTCGGACATTAAGATATTCGGACATTGAACGGGTTTAATAACAAGTTAATAAATAAGTATATTTATTAATAACGATTTCACGTTTCTCGAGAACCATCGGAATTATAAATACAATAATCTTGTGCACCACCACACAAGTGATAACGGTATATATAAACTTAAAATGGAATTTAGTTTATACAATGAGTCGTTAGCTTAAATGTGTAAACTAAGGCTTGACCGTACTTACTTAGGTACTTAACGGTGTGATCCACTGCTTACTTGGATATTTATTATCATTCAGAGAACTACCGGCTAAGGTGAGTTCATAGCCCCATGCTTTACAATTATTTAAATGATTTACATCCTTGGGGTGAGAACATGCTTGTTTTACAAATTGGACGCACGTGTACATTTTATACTATGATTACGTGTTTGCTTAAGTTACCATAACCCCTTATGTCCATGATCATGAACTGTTAATTGCATAGATGTGATTGGGAATTACATTGTGTGGGCGCGAATGTTATGGATAGATCTATTAGGGATTGACAATCCCCGTTCGGGTGACTAGCTATCACTGGGAACGAACGCATACCATGTCGAATCTGGGATGTTGCGGGGTTAGCACATCATTCACAGACATCTGTTGGCAAATTTATACTTGCATCCATATATGTCGAGCTTCGGTGTCATGAGCTTAGGAAACGTAATTACTTTTTATGATGTTTGCATTTGTTGCTTAATCATACACATGGAAATCTTGCGGTCCTACCATCGATTTATATAAACCTATGAATTCACCAACTTTATGTTGACGTTGTAAGCATGTTTTTCAGGTCAATAAGGCACGAGGTGCGATGATACATTGGGAGTCAATAATTGAAGAGTCAACACTTAAGATTTGTGGTCTTATTACACTTTGGGGACAATTGTTATAAACCATAATCTTTATCCATATTGTTGAACAATTTGAAGCCATGAGCTTATGTAACAAACAAGTATTTTGTTAATCCAATGTATCTTTTTCAAACGACACGTCTAGTAGTCGTTCTCAGATCTTGTGCTATTGACCCAATAATGTAACGCCTTCGGATATTCAACATTCCGCTGCATACTCAGATTTGAGGGTGTTACAATACCCGAGATCAAAAGAATAATTAATTTTTTTTCAATGAACAAGATGATTTTATGGTAGTGAAAAGTGATTCGGATGAACATTAATTTATGGATGTGAATAGTGATTAGGATGAATAGTGTTCAGAACAGTAATTTTTTCTTGTGAAACCTTAGAATTGAAAAAACTCTGATACTAATTGATACGAAACAATTCGATATAGAGATAAAAAGAACGGAACAAGATAAATAGTTTATATTAATTAGATAAACCTACCCCGATGGTTTATATTAATGAGATAAACTGATCTCCCAATAGATTAACAAACCAACATTTCATTATCATTTAACATAATAAAAATTACAATCCTAACGTCATATTTATAATAAACGATATCCAAGAGTTACTCTCATACCATAACTTTCTCACTAAAATATATAATAAAAAGAAACTAAATATACTAATTAATTAATAATATAATTATGATAAAGTATAATAATGCTCCTGATATATAACAGTACCACCCAATTTCAATATTTCGAAATTGGTGAATGATATAGTGGTGAACGTGTTCATAACCGACGACAAATCGTTGCTTGCGGTGGCTGGAAGTCTGGAACAGCTCGGGTGGGTGTCAGCATAATAAAAAGAAACTAAATATACTAATTAATTAATAATATAATTATGATAAAGTATAATGATGCTCCTGGTATATAAGAGTGCAAGGTGTCATAACACCATAACATCATTTCTTGGGTGTCACGTCAGCTTTAACACCACCTCAAAAAACCCAGGTTATCATAACATCACTTTAACACCATAACACCACTTTTTAGGACCCACTATTTTTTATTTTTCCCTCATTTATAAAAATAACTAAATTCATTTCATTCATTAAAAAAAATTACAATACTAAAAAAAATACATTCGGAACTTAAAAAAAATTACGGAAATTAAAAAAAAGACATTCGGTATTAATAAAAAAAACTACTCGTCGGAGTCTTCGGCTTGGCTATTCGAACCCGAACCCCTCGGCATTTGCGCGCGTAACTTGTCTTTGATTTGTTGTTTTTGTATGTTGATCCAATATACGTCGTCGTCCGACAAATCGTTCGTGCTAAGGGCAAGAAATCGCAACTCTTCCAAACGCGTAATCGTGTCGTCTTTGTTTTTCGACGCTTGAAACGCGCGTTCGGCGGCTTCCCGTTTGAGACGAAGCTCTTGAGAAACAAAGTCACCGAATTGGGAAGAGTTACTTCCCCCGATACTCGCCGATGTGTCGGATTTGGTTTTTTTCTGGGGCGTTCTTTACCGGGGGGACGAGGTCTTGGATCGGCACGGAATAGCTCGTCGGTGTTAACCGGTGCGGGAACGTGTTCATCGTGAACATTTTCGTCTTCGGTTAAATCAACCGGTGCCACTTCGGGTGCGTCCCATTTTGGGTGGCTTCTCAAAATCGCCCATGCTTTTTCATGATTAAACGCGCTATTTTTATTCTCGTCTTGATAAATACCCCGAGCCCGTATCATCAAATCAACCTCGCTCTCGCCACTTTTTTTCAACCGAACGTACCTTTTGTAGATTGCGTTGAACTTTTGGCAATGATAGTTCAACGCACTCCATTTGCTTGAAATCATATCCTTAGTACGTTTTTGAAAATTTTTCCGATTGAATTCGTTCGAAACCTGAATCCATAACGTGTCCCTCGGTTGTGACCGCCCGACGTTACGATCTTAGGAAACCGCAACGTAACATTCGGCAAGTAAAGCTTCCTCGTCCGTGGACCAACGTAAAGTAACTTCACCTGTCGGTTCGGCCTCTTTGCCTTTTGATTTTTTAGCCGCATGTTTCTTTCGGAGACTTTTTGGTTGGGGTTTGGTTTGTGGAATTGAGTTTGAAGATTGGCTTTGTTGTTGTGGCATTTCAAATTGTGGTGGGTTTTGTTGTCGGTTTTGGAAATTTTGTTGAAAGGCAAGAAAAGTTTCTTGTTGAGTTTCAAAAAAAGCTTGTTGCTCGGGAGTCATCGGAGTTTGGCTAGAAAACCCGGGGAATTAAGAATTCGACGTAGACCCGGCACCACCCATGCCGGAACTAAGAAAGTTCCAAATTGAGCCATCAATGGGAAAGTCAGACATTTTTTTTTTGAAAAATGAATGTATAAAAGATTGAGGATGAAGTGGAAGGTGTGTGGATTTAAAAAAAAATATTTTTTAAAAAAAAAAAATTTGAATTTTTTTTTTATTTATAAAATATAGCCGTTGGCTGTTAATGAATTTAAAAAAAAATTTCAAAAAAACTAGCCGTTATGGCCTTTTTTCAAACAAAAAGTAATTTTTTTTTTAAATTCGGCAACTAGCAGTTGGAAATGATTTTTCAATTTTTTTTTTTAATAAAAACGCAGCGTGGCTGCGTGCCCACATTAACGTGGCCACCCACGCCGTGAGACTTTTGAGGATGGCGGTACTATAACGCCGTGGAAATGGCCACCACGGCGTTATAGTACCGAACACTCTAATAGTACCACCCAATTTAAGTAATTTGAAATTGGTGAATGATATAGTGGTGAACATGTTTATAACCGACGGCAAATGGTTGCTTGCGGTGGCCGGGAACAGCTCAGGTGGGTGTCAGCAGATCATGAGTAAATGAGGTGTTGTCCGACAGCAAGTGGTGACGTGAATGAGGAAGGGTGTGTTTAGTTCTATAAAACACTAGAACATCGGATCTGAAAATTGCAGATTTTCTTCCTTGGATCCCAGTGTTTATTCCCAGGAAATTAAATTGACAAATCAAAAGTTTGAAGTACCAACACATACCCGTCAAATTATTAACCACCTTCACGCTATCGGAGATAGGGATACAAACTTGATTATAGAAAATTAAGACACATAAATATACTATTAATTCATGGAAAAAGACAAGTTACATAATGCATTATACAAAAATTTAATTGTCTAACACATCTTTGAAATACACGCGGAATTTTTTATCTTCCCCACATTCTTTTTTCATAATGTTATATACTTCCATTACCAGTCTAGGAAACAAACTGAAGAAATAGCTACCGAATTCACCCGTCTTGAACATTTCATCGACTTTTGTTGGGACATTCTGCAGCTTTTTCATGCGATTTATCTCCTTTGTTATCCTAGTCTGGTGAGTTATTAGATTTCTGATAAATCGTATCAAGTAATGCATGAAATAATACTCAATATTGTACTTTTTAGGAGCCTCACTTTCCACTGCATTACGGAGTTCGACGTCTACCTTTTTGCCCCACTCACCACCAAAAACATTATTCCCGATTTTGTTTATTGCTCCCGAAAGTGCAGAATTCGCGTTTTCAGTTTCTAGATGCTCACTAACGGTCCAAATAAACTGGAGCTTTTTACCCCGATCCCATAATAAAGGGTGATTCCATACTTGTAAAGCTGTTGGTCTATAAACAAAAACAACAAATGCAAATATGAATTAGTCAATTCCATGTCAACAAAAAACAGACTTATAGACATGTCATACCTTAACGCTGGAACTCCATGTAGAAGTTTCTTGAGAAGATCTAAAGCTTCTGGATTATCGTATATTGGTTTCAGATAATCATTGGATGGTTCCAGTATAGTCAAGTCTTCATTATTGTATTCAACACCAGTAAGAATAAAGATTATGATGCGCCCAAGTGCAAGCAAGTTATCTGAAAAATAGACATAACCTATAAGATCGAGATATGCATAAAGATGATCAATATCCCACTACACGAAAAGCATACTAAACAAAACTATATCTCGACCCGAGTAAGGACGTTTGGAATCTAAATAAAACAAGACTTGCCTGTTGCACCCTTGGATGACGTAATCAACGGGAATACCATCTTCTCACTAATAACTGAGATCTTCGGATTGGAGTGTTCGTCGACAAAGATGTCGCTCATATCAAAGTTTCCAATAAATATTTTACTATCATGCAAACCTATGAGTCCAGTAACTATTCCCCTGTTGCCCAAAAAAAGTATCCACATAGTGATAAGAAACCGTGTTCAATTCTTATAACCAAAACCAAAAGAAACTACTAGAAAAATACCAAAAGAGGGTATTATGATATTAATGAACCCTATCTCAATTCTTATATCGAACCAAAAAAGACTATAGATTACTAGGAAAAACACTTCATGCAATTTACAGATACATACCATAGAATTAAGTTACAAAGCTCTAACCTTATTAACTTCAACAATATCTTGTGATCGTTGTGGGATGACAGTATGAACTCACGCAAGCCCATGCTGCAACATTCTGTAGTAACTTTATAGACGTTCGGGTAACTCACCACGTCACAAACCTTACGAACATTAAGGTTCCAGTCAGATACAGCTCTAACCTTGCCGACTTCTTTTTCAACAACATCATAATCACTTTGCCCCTTTTCAATGCATATTACATCAATTAACAAATTATGCTCCCCCGTCGTGTCCTTGCCATCCTCACCGGTTACTATGCCAGACCATGGTATATTGGAATATGTACCTGGTGTAAGTAAGTATTGCCCCTGCCTAGCACGCACATGATTTTTCTCATGCAACCTTGCACAATCCCTACTAACTAACGAAATATCAAATGTAGTAATCCTTTGATACCACAAAACAATGTTGGTTCCTGGCTTGTAACAAGTTAGCTGAGCGTGTGACCGCATAATACAGAGGATTTCATCACTAGAGGAATCTGTTGTAGCTTCCTTTAACTTCTGAACCCCATCTGAAGTCAAAGGAGAAAGGCGCCAACCCTTTCCCGGATCGACATATATTTCAATTAACAATGTTGACGGAACAATGTCTCCATGATCAATAACTTTAAAGGGTTTTTCGAAAACCTCGCTAGCATGAAACTCAAGATCCTGGGGCACCCAAAGTATTAAAGAAGAAAACAAGTTAAAAGTCATGACGAATAAAACTAATATAAATCTTTAAGACAGCCTTACCGATGAATGTTAGTATTACCATGCTCAATTATTGTTACAAAGAGTTAACAAACTTTTTTGAATTACCCTGATTAGCTTTTTTGTTGTGAACTAACCATTATTTTCAAAACAAGAAAATAAAACCTTAACACGTAATTTGGTCCAAAACATAGTGGATTAGATTGTAATTGCTCACCATTGGATTGGATTCCATCGTATGCATTTCAACTCTCGAGGAATTAACTTTATAAAAATTCTCTGAACTTTGGTAAGAAAGATGTAGTGCTTTGCCGGTTGGGATGGACCAACAAACTTCCCCCGAACGACTATCAAATGAAAATAGTCTACCATTTGGAAGTAACACAAATACCTTATTTCCATGATATTTAGCTACCAACAACTCCAGAGAACTAACTCCATACCACTGCGGAAAATTAGCTCCCGACCAAAGCGTACATCTTATGAATTGATCTAGATTTTCCATTATGTTTTTAACAATTCTAGCAATTTCATTTCCTGTTTGCCTTTTATGTTGCGCGAAGATTCGAGTGTCCAACACTTCTGAAGCATGTGTCTGACAAGAAAAGATTAGCATAAAAAAATATACTAGCTTGGGTAAAGTTATCCACTCACTGACCTTTAACTACTATATTTGTTACTAGTAGTTGATACAAATCAATGATCAAGCTTTAAGATAATACAAAAAACAAGGAAGCATTTGTAAATGAAACGACATCAAGTAAAGTTACAAGCATATATATGTGTGTGTGTATGGTTTTGGTACCAAAAATTCAATTGCAGGTAATCTTAATCCTAGTTTTTCTAAATGGAAATCCACTCTAAACTTTGAATTTTCTCCCAATTCAAGTACTTTACTACATACGTATTTCTTTTATAACACTTTATCTATTGTACTTGAATTTAACCCAGGTTATTATGACTTGGTAACGTATAAATGTGACGTATACATACAAAATAATAAAATATAAGATACTAAGATAAAACCTCACAAACCCTAAAGGCGTGTTTAGTTGTAGAAAAAAAAATTAAAAGTATATTTCAATTTCTTTAGACATAGGGAATGGTTTATATCGCTAGAAATGTGCTATAAAGTTAGAGAACGTGTTTATATATATTTCCTAGAACCGGAAAATGCAAGGGGATGTAAAAAAATGAAAGGAAATATATAGAAAAGAGTAAACAGCTCTTTCCTAAATTCTAATTATATTTTAAAAAATGAGAGCCATGTGGCATGAAAAATATTCAGTTAATATGTAACTAAACGGATTTTCTGTTCTAATGAAATATTTTCCTTAAAAATTTAGTATTTTTCACCAACTAAAGTCTAAACATACCGTAACCTTTTTCAAAGTAATGCGACTAGTTACTAAAGTAAAATTTCCCTATTGTTAAATAACAGAGTAATACAAACATATTTAAAACAAAAATAAATATTAGCATAAGAATAATCACAAGAGCATAACTATGGTGTTTCAAAAATAAGTCAAAAAAGTTATGAATAAGTTTAAAAATTTGTGTACATACGGAGGAACTATTTCATGCCACCTCGCATCAAAAAGTCTGTGATTTTGGAATGGTCCAAAAATTTGTATACTACAATAGTATTTACTTTATGTTAAATTATTTATAAACCTCAACTGGAAATAGGTTTATGATATGAAATGTTTCAAAAATTAAAGATATGCGGCAATCTTATAAATCTTTTAAAAGGTTCATCATAATGAATGATGTCCTAAGTAATAGTTTTGAACACAAGAATAATAGGTAAGTCAATTAACCAAACTTTAATTTGAACAGAAACTAAGTTTATGTTTAATTACCTCTTGGATGTAGTTGTTGACGGCTAGCAGCCTCTCTAGCTCCGTGAATAGCAGCCTGTCTGGTGTTGTGCTGTTCGTCATGACTCCGGCGATGGTTATTTTGAGTTGAGTTGGTAGGTAGTGAGAGAAAATAAAAGGAGTGTGTGTATGTGTGTTTAAAAGAGGGTCTTTATACGTCTCGCCCCCAAGTAAATTACGTCGCCCCCAAGTATTATTTATTCATTTATATGTAAGCCAATTTTGTACATTAGAATGCTTTTTTTAACGGCAATTAGTATATTAGACTGCTAATTCGATCAAACTATGTGATTGTCACGTCAACGTTATTTTAGCTTTTTTTTTCTTAAATTAAACAATGACTAAATCCTCGTAATTTGACCGGATAGGTGATTGAACATTTTTTGAAAAAATATATTAAAATTTCATTAATTAAAATAAAACATTAAAATCATGGGCTTGTGGGTTCAAACCTCGCTAAAGGCATGTATGAAATATATTGTGAGATATGTGGTATAGATTGTAAAAAAAATATGAGGGTTTTATAAGAAAAATGGGGGTTTTTTTAAAAAAAAATCACACAAACACCGAAGAATTACTTTTTGGCTTGGTCTCTTCCCAATTCATTCGGTTTCCTTCCAACCAAAACAAATGAAAACGTCAGGTAGGTTTGGTCGGTCACAATGTTAGGTAATGAGAGATTCGGTCAGGTAGAGTGGAGACCAACCAAATGGTTTGATCGGATTACTCTTAGTCTTACTATATCCCTGCTAAAATTATTGTCCACACATATATAAAAACACACATTTATCAAAAATATAATTATGACATTTTTTTATTTTTTATTTTTCGCAGAATGACAGTTTTACTCTTAAATATTTAATCTAAACCCATTTTAATGTTTGTAACGAAGTATTAGGCGGCCGCATGTAAAACGAATAACAAAACTAACAATGAAGTTTTGATGTATTATAACAAATGGAGGTAACATATAACACATTCGCTAACACTTGTGTATAGATAGCATACGTCGAAAATTTGACTTGCAATAAATGAAATCGATTTTAGCAGATTTTCAAGTACCACTTCAATGAACACAACATATCATGCTCTATGCGATCTTTGTTACATGGCTTAGACTAGGATTTTCATACCCATGTTTTTTTTGCTACATGTCATGCATAAGTGACATGCGCAACTCGATCCCCTTGAAGTCATCATCTATCATAACGCACAGGGCATAAGACATTTTAATGTCCAAACCTGCACAACCCATATTTTTTGGTTGAGTGTGATTTAACAGGGGTAAACTGGAGTACGCGGGTCATGCGTAAAGCTGACGTCATACTTGACCTTTCATCCTATCCCCTTAGTAGCTTCGTGCAAACAGTTCGAGAAAAGTTAGAAAGCAATACAATGATTATGATAAATCAACATAAACTTTTAGAATAAAATAATGGCCAAAGGCAATTCAAATTCAAATGATCAAAAAGACAAAGGTAATTGATTAAATGAATCTGCCTAAAGAAAGGTGAGAAACAGAAAAGGGTTTGATGATAGAATTTGCAACAAATGACTTTCGCTACATAGTTTTCTATCTGCTCGCCCTTTCTTTAGGTAGCTGCATTTTATCATCAATTTAAGCTTTTCCATCATTTTAGTATCGAATGCAAAAAAACATTTCTAGCTTTTACATCATCTTAATATGGAATGCAAAAAAAAAAAACATTTCTGGCTTTTCCATCATCTTAATATGGAATGCTAAAAAAATCAAAGTCTACTCACCTTGTTGACAGCATCTTATGTTTCCCACCTTTCTTTAAGTAATTGCGTTGTACCAAAATCCATGTATAAATGGAAGCCCCAAAAGCCAACATCACCAATAAGCTAAAAATATAAACTGAGATATAAGAAATCAAAAGATGGTGCATAATTTAAATCCAAGGACATTAAGCAAAAAAATGATTAAATTCGTATACTGACTTTTAAAGATATTACAAAGCACAAAGCACTATAAGATATGTGTATCGTGTTTTCAAACTTAGTTTGTACAACAATACATCGGAATCTGGAACGTAAAATATGTTTCAGTTTGTAATTAATAGTGTTTACTAAATTATCAATTATAACCGTAAATCCAAAAAGCACCACGGAACGCAAGACATGATAAGATGACACAAATGGAAAAAAAAATGAACAAATACTATTACGCATGAAACTTTAAAGGATATCAGCTTCAATTTCAAAGTAAGAGTTGCTAAGAAATCATTTAGCAATTGTTTAGAATATGGAAAAAAATAGCTTTAGCCATTTAGCAAATCAGAATTTATAACTACAATCTATGAAATTCATTTAATATAAGTACTCAAAACCACCCGCAAAGCTTTAAAGAATACTACAAAGCGCTTAAAACTGCATATAATACAAAATATTAAAGTGAACACATTTCCTTATCAAAATAACAACTGGTGCGAAATCATTGCACATGTAAAAAATATCTCCAGCCACTTAACAAATCAGAAATTATAACTACAATCTATGAAATGCATTTAAAAGAAGCACCCATAACCACCCACCAACCTTAAAAGCATAATATGAAGCGCTTACAACCACACATAATATAGGCATAGTAGAGTGAGCACACAAATAAACCATATAAAATCAACACCTGCTAATTTCTATGCACCAATACAAATACAGAGTTGGGTAAATAGTTTGATTCCATTTTATTTTTTCTAAATAGACTAAAATTTGAGAATGAAAAGTATTAGTGTAAAAAAATCATAAACATGAGTTTCGAGTTATAAACTATCATGGCCCGGCTAAATATCATAATTGATACATAACATGGAATCATTTTATGATGTTCGATTTTTCGAAATCCTACAAATTTGCACACACCATACCAACTAAAAGAAAAGTTTAAAGCGGGAATCGAAACACAAATCGAATTGTACCATACAAAATCAACTATTACGATAAAATTGCATAATTATTAGTACAAAAATTAGACGATGCAAACTATTAGCATAAAATGATTGATTCAAAACCAGTCTTGGAACAATACAATGAACTTCTTGGTATAACTGGAAGGTTTAAACAACACAAGATGAACATGGATGAATCTATTCAGGTTTTATGTATCATTGATAAACTTCTCCCGTGAAAAGATTTCAAGCACACCTTGAAACATTTGAAGGAGGAATTAACTCTGATTAAGTTGGATAGTCATCGGCGCATTAAGGAGTCCCTCAGAGTGCAGGATAATGACAAGCCAAAGGGAAACAATGTTGTTGGTCCTTCAGTTATCAATCTGGTGAAGCATAATAACTCTTCCAGATACAATGACAACAAGGGTAAACGTAAACATCTAGATACCATAGTTGATCCTAATAAGAAACCAAAAGTGACTTGTTGGAAGTGTGGGAAACCTTGACACATGAAAATGGACTACAAAGCTGGTAATGTTAGCAACAAAGCCAATAGATTAGGCACAAAGGGTACAGTGGATGGTTCTTCCAATCCTCTAAAAGGTCATAATATGTTTAATAAATCTCTTCAGGTTTATTATGTTACATATGTATCTGAGGCTCACTTTGTGCAGGATGATGATGTTGCGTGGTGGGTTGACTCTGGAGCAACTGTTCATGTGTGTAAAGATAGATGCTGATTCAAGACCTATAAGTCACTGAATGATGGATCTATTCTTTACATGGGAAATTAGTCACCAGCCCTTGTGCATGGACGTGGTTGTATAGATCTTAAGTTTAGTTCTGGAAAAGTTATTTCTTTGTTGAATGTTTTACATGTTCCTAATATAAGGAAGAATTTGGTTTCAAGTAGTATTTTTAATAATTGTGGTTATAAACAAGTGATTGAATCTAATAAATTTGTTTTATCCAAACATGTGTGTTTATTAGTTTTGGTTATTTAAGTAATCATATGTTTAGGATTAATATCGTCTCTAATAATATTGGTTCAACCTTCATGACAACCTCTAAACTAAATGATTCAATCTTATAGCATGCTAGACTAGGCTATGTCCACTTTAAGAGGATGCAAGATATGTCTAAGAATGAGTTAATCCCAACTTTTGACATGGACACTGAAAAGTGTAAGACTTGCATGCTGATCAAAATAACTAAAAAACCATTTTAAAATATAAAACGTGAAACTAAAGTTTTGGAATTGATCCACAGTGATATGTGTGATCCGCATGCTACTCCTTCATTGGGGAATCAAAAGTACTTTGTGACATTTATTGATGATGCATCTAGGTTTTGCTATGTTTATTTATTACATTCACAGGATGAAGCATTAGATAAATTCAAAGTATTCACAACTGAAGTTGAATTACAACAAGGGTTTATGATTAAAAGATTCAGGACTGATAGGGGAGGTAAGTACATGGATACTCTTTATTTTTAATATGTTGGTATTATCCATAAAATGACTGCCCCCATACTCTACAATAAAATGGTATATTTAGAAGGAAAAACAGGGTACTGAAAGAAATGGTTAATTCCATGTTGTCCTATTCTGGGCCGAGTCAAGGGTTCTGAGGTGAAGCTATGCTGACAGCTTGCTATTTATTAAATAGGGTTCCCAATAAAAGAAACATGATTACCCCTTATGAACTCTGGACTAAAAGAAAACCAAACCTAAACTACCTCAAAGTTTGGGGTTGTAGGGTAGTTGTAAGACTCCCTGATCCTAAGCTAAAAACTTTGGGTGAAATAGGCATTGAATGCAGCTTTGTTGAGCATTCCAAGGCTTTCAGGTTCTATGTTATTAAACCTAATGATTCAGTTGCTATTAACTAAATCATTAAATCAAAGGATGCTATCTTTGATGAGAATAGATTCTCATCAGTCCCTAGACCAAGTCAGAGGTCCCTGAAAAATGGAATTGAAGGCTCTGGTGGTTCAGTGGTCTCTGAGGAGGTTGTTCAGCAACCTGATCCTGAGCTTAAAAAAGGCAAAAGGCATAGGACTCCAAAGGATTTTGGGTCTGAATTTCAATTATATTTAATTAAAGGAATAAGGGATGAGGTCTTTGACCAATACTCCTATTGCTTTAATGTTGAGAATGAACCCAAAATATTTGATGAAGCAATGAAGTCCTAGGATGTTGCTTTTTGGAAAAAAGTAATTAATGATGAGATGGATTCCATCATGGGCAACAACACTTGGGTGTTAACTGATCTACCTCCAGGTTGCAGACCTCTGGGTTGAAAATAGATCTTTAAAATAAAATTGAAGGTAGATGAAACTGTTGAAAGGTTTAAGGAAAGGCTGGTCATTCAGGGCTTTAAACAACATTCAGGGATAGACTACTTTGACACTTATGCTCTAGTGGTACGTATCAGTACCATAAGACTGCTGATTGCTATGGGATCAATTTACGATCTGATTATTCATCAGATGGATGTGAAGACAGCTTTCTTGAATGGTGAACTAGAAGAGGAGGTCTATATGAACCAACCTCTAGGCTTCATCTTGCCTGGAAATGAAAACAAGGTGTGTAAACTGATTAAGTCTTTGTATGGGCTAAATCAGGCACCTAAGCAATGGAATCAAAAGTTTGATGAAGTGGTTTTGTCTAATGATTATTTACTTAACCAAGCTAACAAATATGTTTATAGCAAATTTGATGAATCTGGTAAAGGAGTCATTATTTGTCTATATGTTGATGACATGCTGATCTTTGGCACTAACCAAGTTCAGGTGGATCTGACAAAATAATTTTTGTCATCAAGGTTTTCTATGAAGGACATATGGGAGGCTGATGTTATCCCGAGTATAAGGATTAAACATAAGAGTAATGGAATAGCAATTTCTTAGTCTCATTATATTGAGAAGGTTCTGAAGAAATTCATTACTATGATTGCACTCCAGTTAGTACTCTTATAGATACTTGTGAGAAGCTGATGCCCAATAAAGGTCAAGTTGTATCTCAACTTGACTATTTTTACGTGATTGGCTACTTAATGTATGCCACGACTTGTACCAGGCTTGATATTGCATTTGATGTCAATAAACTAAGCATGTATACTAGTAATCCTGGTACTCAGTACTGGCAAGCAATTCAGAGGATACTGAAGTACTTAAAGAAAACCATAGACTATAGATTGATGTATATTGGTTATCCTTCAGTGTTGGAAGGTTACACTGATGCAAGTTGGATCAGCAACACTGAATAAAATTCGTCTACAAGTGGCTGGGTATTCCTGCTTGGTGGTGGTTCAATTTTTTGGGCTTTCAAAAAGCAAACTTGTATCACTGGTTCAACAATGAAATCTGAATTTGTAGCTCTAGCAGCTGCTGGTAAAGAAGTTGAATGGTTGAAAAACTTGCTCTTTAAGATTCCACTAAGGGTCAAACCTATAGCACCTATTTCTATACGCTGTGATAGTGCTACTACATTGGCAAAGGCTTATAGCCAAATGTATAATGGGAAGTCCAGACATCTAGGTGTCAGGCATAGCATGATTCGTGAGTTGATCACGAATAGGGTGGTATCTATAGAATTTGTGAGGTCTCAACAAAACCTAGCTGATCACTTGACGAAGGGTCTTGCTAGAGACTTGGTTATATAGTCTGCTGAAGGGATGGGATTAAAGTCCAACTAAGACACTGAATCCTAGGACATCCAACTCCTTGCTGAGGAAACTTGGCAGCTAAGTTTAATGTGGAATGCTGAACATTGAAATGACTAAAGCACATGTTTTACATATCATCCTAAGGATGTGCTTGGAACCTGCTGATAAGGAGGATAAAGTTGCTAACTTATCAATGGTTAATTTCTTTGACAAAGTGCTTAGCAGGAACATGAATAAAAAGAAACCACCTATGTAAATGTTGAGGTTTTACCGCCTCAGAGGGCATGGACTTGGCTCTTACAACATTTATGAATTGGATATGGACACATGGCTTGTATAGTGTCAGAAGCGTTTAAGTGTTTGAAAACTTGTGTGTACTTACCTTTAGTTATTCAAATGGGTTGAAGGGTTTAATTCTTAGAATACCCCGATTCTTGAATGTTTGAACGTGTATCCACTAAGATGGAAATTCAATCGTCAGGACATTTTCATATATGCACTTATTTGGTTATATTTATTTTTTCATAGAAAAGAATTGTACTAAATTGGGAAGGATTGTTGGAAATTTAGTTCAATTGTGGGTTTAATTTATACCTGGTAACGGGGCTGGAGGTACGGAGTGTACACCTAGAGGTCACTGAACACCCTGACTATGATTGTGATAAAAGAGGAATTCAAGCCACTAATGAACTTCAGTGAGTTGACTCTTTAGTGAGTAACTCTGGACTGACAGATATTAATCAGTCTGATGGCTTCAGCATAAGCTGAAGGATACCATCTGGGAGTAATCCATCAGATGAACTATCCTCAGTTGATTAACTCATCAGTAGGTTGTTTCAGTATTGAACTATCAGTTGGTGTGCTCATCAGAGAGGTAGCTGCTAATTCATGACACTAAATGAATAACACTCTGGATTGAATTCAATGACTTGTAACTGATTTGAACATTTTTTACGGTAAATTACAATCACATTTAATGACCACATTAATGGGTCGTGTAACCAGTAATTCTTGAAATCAAGAAGGCTAATTATGGATGAGATTACATCTCCTATAATCTCTCATAATTCTTTGACCAAGGACTTGAGTACTCTCCTATAAATAGGAGATCACAATTTGCATGTGGAATACAGCGTGAAAACATACACAGAAAACCTAAACACTTGGATGCGCAAGGGTTCTTGATTGGTGCCTCAAACAAGAACATACATTTGGTTTTATCCCAAGTAGATATTCGTGATACCTAAGCATTAGGGTTGAATAGTTTACTTTGGAAAGTGATTACACGATTTCAAGTGATATCCGGTAACCATCTTTGGTACGTAGCTAGGTTATTGATTATCTTCACCCTGTTCTGGGCTCCTACCACCAACATTATCAACTATATATGAAGGGTTACATGATTCAACCAACATACTTACCAAGTCATTTTGTGAATATATTTTTTTAAAATTTTTTGTGAATGTAACATTTTTGTTAGCATTTTTTATATTTTAATAGTTTAAAGCAACATTTTTTATATTTTCTCTAAAGTATAGGAAGTCGAAATGAAGTAGCGTTAGAAGCTTTGGTTTCGGAGCTAGGGCATGTTTGTTTGTGCAATCTTCCTTATGCTTTGTCTTGGAATATCTCGAATGATGGTAATTTTTCTGTCCAAGCCACGAGAATTCACATAGACAATTACATGCTTCCATCGTTAAGCCCAAGTACTAGATGGTCTAAGCTTTTACCACATACGGTAAATGTTTTTATTTGGCGTCTTATTTTGGATAGATTACCGAATCGATTTAACCTTTTATCGCGGGGGCTAGAGATCATTTCTATTTCATGCCCGTCGTGTAACTCGGGTGTGGAATCAAATGACCACGTTTTCTTTGGTTGTGATACGGCTAGCAACATTTGGCGTCTTATTCGAGTGTGGACTGATATCGATATGCCTTCATTTTCCTCTTTGTTTGATTGGTTACGGTGGATCGATGATTGAAGAGCTTCAAGGATTCTAAAGATCGTGTGTATGTCATTTTTGCGGCTTCTTTGTGGGTTTTATGGCGGTATCAAAATAACATCACTTTTAATTCCCATCCTATGAGGAAAAGTGACATCTTCGATTCCATTCGTATTTTTTTTTCTCTTGGCTTAAATGTAGAGGTCGTAAAGTTAATTGTTAGAATTCTTGGCAAAATAAGCCTTTGTAATTTCTCTTTTAGCTCTTTGCTAGAGAGTTTTTGTTTTTAATACAATCATCGTTAAAAAAAAATAATAGTTTACGTTAGATATCTAGTCGTTTTCCCAATATACGTAAGTTTGACAAAGTCGTTCAAATAATTTAAGCTCATGCTAAATGTCCTATATGAAAACATGACACGGATAAGCAGTATTTGACTGATGGTATAGGATGTGAAATAGAAAAAAAATACAACATAAAAACATGAAAATTAGCGCAAGAATCTCTAACAAAAACAACACCACATATAGACAACAACAGCAAAAAAATAAATCTGCATAAAAAACAAACAAAAACATAAAAAATGATGGGACAGAGTTACCGGGTAATGTATGGTATGCAAGAATTGATGAGGTTTTGTAAGATTAAATGAGCAACATGCTAACTGACGGACTTTGATAGATAATTCTTTTGTTTTGATTCGGAGATAAGATTCCCAATGAGATAGGGAAAATTTGATTTTGTTGTATGGTTTGCAGCTGAGATGGGGAAAAAGAGTGAGGAAATAAAAGGGTATATATTGCCTTGAAAACACCACCTCCTCTAAGGTATTTGAATTTTAGAGCCTCAGGTGCAGTAACTTGGCAACACCAAGTTTTTGCTGTCACGTCAGCGCCACATCAGCATAACACCAACACAAACACCACTCTTCTAATCATAACACCAAATAACATCACTCACCTATTTATTTTCATAAAACACCCTAAACAATTATTTCATTCTTTTAACAAACTACCCATTTCATTCATAATTAAACATACAAATTACATAAAATAAAATACATTACGAATTAAAAAAAACATTACGAATTAAAAAAAATATACATTACGAAATAAAAAAAAACATTACGAAATTAAAAAAAAAACATTACGAAATTAAAAAAACATTACGAAATTAAAAAAAATACATTACGAAATTAAAAAAAAACTACTCGTCTTCGTCGTCCTCGTCACCCAAATCATTTTTCATTTTGTTTTTGATCAATTTTTTTGCTTCTTGATCCAATAGGCGTCCTCTTCGTCCAAATTCTTGGTGCTAGTAGCTAGAAACCTCAACTCTTCCAACCGCATTAGTGTGCGGTCTTTTTCGGCTTGAGCTTCGAAAGCCCTTTCGGCGGCTTCCCGTTTCAGACGAAGCTCCTGCTCCATTAGCTCCTCGAATTGGGCCGACGCGCTACTTCCACCGGTGCTCGCCGTTGTATGCTCGGATTTAGCTTTCTGGCGAGCCGTTGTTTGCCCGAGCGGGACGTGGTCGTGCATCGTGACCGAATAGATCCTCCTGGCTAGCCCCGGGGACGTCTCCGGTTAAGTCAACTTGTTCCGGTGCGTCCCAGTTCTGGTGGAATCTCAAAACGACTCAAGCATCTTCTTGAAAAAACGCGACCCCTCTATGCTCGTCACGGTAAATACTTTGAGCCCGTTTCAAATAATCCACACTGTTTTCGCCACTTTTCCCCAAACGTTTGGCCCGTTTGTACGCGGCGTTGAAGCTTTTGGCAATTGACATTCACGTATGCATTTGCTATTCAACAATCATCGTAGGGGGGGGGGGGAGTGTGGGGGGAAGTTTTGAATTTTTTCGAATTAACCGGTCCAAACCCGAGACCAAAACGTGTCATGCTTTTGCGACCTTTCCGACATATTATCTTCGAAACGCCACGTATCATTTGCAAGTCATATTCTTCTTCGAACCGTATATCCGCCCCGCCAACGGCTCCTCTCTACCGGCTCTTGGCTCGTCTTCAACATTTTTCCCCTTACTGGCTTTAGTTTTTCTTGGCGACCCCCGTATTTTTGGCGAATCGACGAGAGGTCGAGAATTTGAGTGAGTGTTTGGAAGAAATTCTGATTGAAATGATGGTTAGTTTTGAGGTGAATCATCGAAATCACGGTTTATATTTGGTGATTTTGCCAGCGAAAAAAAAGCTTGTTGTTTGTTCTGTGTAATGCGTTGAAACTGTTCCGGCTTATTCCCCCCAACCCTCCCCCCTCCAAACCAAGTATTTTTTTTTAAATATGTCATCGACCCGGTGAGAAGGATTCTAAACCGTAGTGGGTAAATATCAGACATTTTTTAAAAAGGCTAAAAAATGTATGTTTGTATTTGAAGAGTGGTGAATTTGTATGTGATTTGTATTTGGTAATTTGTTGTATATAAGTGAATGAGAGATGGGTAGAGTGGTAAAATATTTTTTGTAATAGTCAGCCATTTTAAGGGCGTAAAATGAAAAAATTTAATTTTATATTTGTTTAAATTTTAATTTTTTTTATAAATACTAGCCGTTAGGAGTTAAAATGAAACATTTCAAAATTGGAGGGAAAGAGTAAAATTTAAATTCTAGCCGTTAGGGGGGTAAAATGATTTTTTTTAAAACACACTCAACGCACGTTTGCTCGGCAACGCCGAGTCCAACGCCTTCCGGCGGTGTAGTAACGCCGGACAACGCCGGCCAACGCCAACGCCGGCGTTACTACACCTAAGGCTCTTAGAGCATAACGTGTCACAACGACACCTTTCGTCAAATTTACGTAGCTACCAAATGACATTGCCGTTCGCTCGTCATAGCTCGGCTCGCCGAGTCCGATTTAGCCGTCAACACGATGAAGAAAAAGACGAAAAGAAAAGTATATAACCGTTAGGTATTTGATGGGGTATTTTTGTTAGTTAATAAAGCCGGTCCGCTTGTGTCGGCCCATTAGCCCGTCTAGCATTAGGACATCCTTTATTTATTTTGTGTATTTATACATTGTTTGTACAGACTTTGCATTTATCAAGTAATACAATTTAGTCAATTTCGGTTCTACATGGTATCAAGAGCGTAGATTCAAGTCGCTATATATTGTCATCCTCCGGTCATCAACTAATTGTTGGTAATCCGGAGGGATCCCATTTAATGTTCGTTGTTTGCTATTGTGGATATGTTAGAATCGATTAATCCGCTTGACTCATAACCTATTGCCGTTCTTTGTTGTGGTCGTTTGCATTGGTATCGAGAGGTATAAAAAAAAACAGTCGTATTCGATCTGCTGCCGTCAACCGCAAGAGTTTTCCGTTGACCATCGGCATTCTTTGTTCTTTTCACATGTTTGATTATATGACATTAATTACGTGTTTGGAAAATATTATTAATTTATGATGGGTGAATGAGATCTTGGAATAATTGATTTACAATGATTGCGGGTAAAACTAATAGAGCAGAAGTTGCGGCTGAAGTAATATTTTATGCAATTAAATAGTTGTAGTTCATTTGTTCGTATTTTGAATTTTGAAGCTTTGGTTTGTTCGGATATAAATGTATTCGGATTGGTATTTGGTATTTGCACCGAATTGAATTGGTAGTGGTATCGGTATTGAATGGTTTCGGTTATCTGGATATTGTTGGGTTGGTTTCGTCTGCGTGCATCCGTCTGTTGTCTGCCTGAATATGTCTGTCCGTCTTTTGCTGCTGCTAAATAAATCTGCTGCTGCCTGTTGAATCTGATGTCTGATTGAATTTGTTGTCTGAATCCGCTGTCTGAATCTGCTGTTGCTGTCTGCTGCTGTCTGTCTGCTCTTCGTCTGCTTCTGTTCGGATCTCTCTGTTGCTGAATCTGTATTTGTCTGCTGCTCTTTGTCTACCTCTGTTCGGATCTCTCTGCTGCTGAATCTGTATTTATCTGCTGCTCTTCGTCTACCTCTGTTCGGACCTCTCTGCTGCTGAATCTGTATTTGTTTGCTGCTCTTCGTATACCTTTGTTCGGATCTCTCTGCTGTCTGTCTGCCTGCATTTGTTCGATTTTCGGAGTTTCTTGTCAAACTCTCAATGTAGCATTGTGAGTTTGAGGGGGGAGGGGGGGGGGTAGTTAATAAAGTCGGCCCGCTTGTGTCGGCCCATTAGCCCGTCTAGCATTAGGGCATCCTTTATTTATTTTGTGTATTTATACATATTTTGTACAGACTTTTCATTTATCAAGTATTAGTCAATTTCGGTTCATTAGTTTCTACAATTTTATGGAGTATATTTGTATAAAATGGGTATTTTGTGAGGTATTTTGTTTGTTGGTGTATGTGGGGTATTTTGTGGAGTATATTTGTATAAAATGGGTATTTGATTGAAATGTGTTTTAAACTTTTCTGATCATTATTTTTGACTTTTATACGTTACGTTTAAATTTGGCAATTTTTCGGGAAGTTGTCCCACGTAAAATTGAAAATCGTCATCGGACGCGTTCCGGCTTCGGACTTTGATTAATCTAACTGTTATATGCGTTATTTTATCATTTTAAAGTGTTACATAGTTTACGTGCACACCGGATATTGATTTTTACGTTTTCGCGCATAATTTACATTTTTTGCGTTTTTGTCCAAACGGAACCCCGAGAATTCACCACTTTTACATGTAAATCCTAGATATCAATAATTATCATTCCTATTATCAAAATTTTTGAAATATGTCCTCCCCTCCTCTCCATAATATTGGTTCTTGCTTCAAAATAAAAGAAATGACATCTTTTCTAGTTTTTAGCATACATGTGTGCATGTAAGTATGGATAGTGCCCTTTCATGAGGTCTTTCTCATGCACAAACATAAATATGTGACCATCTTACACCACCCTTGACCCATTTTGACTCATGATGGCTAGTGAACTTTTAAATACATATGATACTTGTGCAAATGGCTTAACCTTGGTTCACATTTTCTTTCTTTTCTCTTGTGTGGCTGAACCGACTAGAACACACATACAAGTGTGCTAGTCACTTGACTAGTCAACCATTTAACCTCAAACCCTATACTTTGCACTATATATACCTTACTTATATCACACTTTAGGGTTTCATCTATTGTTCAAGCCTCCAAAGTTTTTCTTTTCTCTCTTCTTGTGCTCCAAGCCTCACGGCTAAAAAACCATTCATAGGGCTTCCATTTCTTTTGATTTTCTTCAAGATTCAACCATTCCAAGCTCAATTCTAATCATATATAAGGTATTTCCAAGCATTGGTTCTTTGATTTTCAAGATCTATTAAGGATTTCAAGAATTAGGGTTTCACTTTATTTTGGGGGTTTTGCATGATCTTGGTGTATGTTGTACATCTAGTGTTCAATCTTATTTCTTCATCATTTGTAAGCTCATTTATTGAACCTCTCTTATATTTCTTGATTTCTTATACTTATATTTTGAATCCTTGTGCTTGTGCAAGTCTTTCAAAAAGAAATAAGATCGTTTATGAAATAATCAAACTTTTATGTGTTCTTTGATTTACATATTGTTATTATGGAAATGATGAGTGAACTAGCGTGTTCCATCAAAGATGATGATGGGATTAGGATAGATTAAGAGTGGTTTTGATGGTTGGTTTAGTTGTGAATGGAGTTTATGTTAGATTAGGAACTATTGTGAAGTTTGGATGGATTTATGGAGGCGTTTGCGAAATATAAGGTTGCTGATCAGATTTTTTTTGAGGTTTTGGGAGACTTAAAAATGTTTTCATTAGCCGAGAAGGTAGGTTTCGGATAGCTCGTTTCTTATAGATAGTTTTTCATATATCGAACAGTAAAATCGGACTTAAAACGACCGAGTTACGCTCAAATGAAACTTGAAATATTTTTCGGCAAAACAATTTTAATACGGTCAGATCAGGAACGAATATGACCATTTTGACCCGTTTCGAGTCCGTTTCGGCAAAAGTGTAAAACATAAACTTGGCCTAAAATGACGTTTCCCTTCCAAATTTGCGAAAGTTGTGTTAAAAATGCTTTATGAGTGAGATAGACTTAGTTTTCGTCAAGTTATTTTCGGAGATATAATTTTATATATTAAAACGTTTTCAAGCAGGTTAGGTCCGTTTAGGTTTCGAAAGCCTTTAAAAATATTAATGTAGTGATTTGATCTTATTACGAAGGGTTAGAAGTTTTCTGTAACACCCCCAAAATCAGGTCGCAGCGGAAAGGTAACAATGGGGTGCTACGTCAAAGTACAAAAATCAAGATATAGAAAACGACCTTAAATGGACGTTAAAAATAAGATTCATTCAATGTCATTTCAAAAGATCAGAGTTTTCACGTTAGGTCCTATAGTTTTGATAAAAAGACATTAAGATTTTATAAGAACTAAGTTTCACTTGCATTTAAGAAATCAGAATCCTCTTAATAGAATCCGTCACGGCTCCCATCAAGTTAATGCTCAGACTGAGATTAAAAAACATGCAAAAACGTCAACAAATTGTTGAGTGAATTCATAGGGTTTTCAGGAAATAGCGTGGACCACAGATTTAAGTAATAGTAGATATGAAACACGTTCGATAGTCCAACATTTTTATTATTGCCTAGGGTCATGCACCGAACCTTTAAGTAATAACTGTATCAAACAGTACTTGATGATTTTGTGTCCACACGGATCCAGATGTTACAAAAAACAGCTACGAATTTTCTCAATACAGATGCTTGCCAACATCCTACGAATTTTTTTTGTTCTTGGATGTTAAATGGTCAATGGTCAAATCGAACCAAGCTAGACGGGGATGGTCAGGGTCGATAGATCTTCCATTCACACTAGCGTATACCCAGCAGGTATTACGGTTCATGTAAAGGGGATCTTAGCGGCACAAGGGTACTTAGGGAATAATGTAATCAGGAAATAAAAGATACCGTTTTGAAAAACTTGTGTCCAAAGAAAATCAGCATGTAATTTTCACCGAAATTTAATAAAACAAGTAGTAGAAAAAAAGGGGTACGAATCACCTTGAGTGAATGGGAATCAACAAGTATTTCAAGATAGAATGGTACGAAGGAATCCGAGGCAACCTAAACCAATTTGGTCGTATAAGTACTAAACTTTTGATATTTATAGGTGTATAGGCTCATCATACTATCGTTCGGGCTATATAATTAAGAGGTCGTGTAGTGAAGTATGAGGAGCTAGGAACTTTAAATGTAAATCCAACAACACGTCGATACGCCACCCGAGGAGGCACAGCATTATCAGATAAGAATTATAGTACTTTTGACAGACATAAGCCCCTCTCCGTAAGATTTATAGTAGCGCTCCACGCATACGTCACACTCGTGTTTGCGAAATTATATTTAATTTGCATTGCTAAATTATTATTCGTGTATGTGAATCGTATAATCGAAATATAATTCAATTGTATTTGTAAAATAATATCTATAAAGTTTAAGATATGTATAAATTTATAATAAATTGATTCTAAAATGTTTCGTAAAAAATTTATATTAAAAACGAACAACACTATTCACCTCAGGAAATAGTGCATAAGTTACAAAATAGTGCATAACTTTCGCGTTTCAAGCCGTATCTTACGTTTTCTTATGCCCACTTGTTGTATTAGACGAGTTATAAAATATAACATTTTTAAAAATTTTAGTTTTTTGATGAATAGTGATTTTACTGTTCATAACAGCCATATATTTATTTTTTATAGTTTTTGTTATCGTAAACGTCGTATTTTATTCGTTATAGCTCGTTTTTAAACGATTCTTTCGTTTACGATTCGTAATAAAAGTTATATCATATTTTTGATGTTTTAAAAATATCCTTTCTGTAATGAATAGTAAATTTATAAAGATAGTTTTATAAAAGTATTTATCGTCGTAAACTCTAACTAACGTATCTTTTCGTTATTAAATCGGTTTTTCGAGTTTCTTATCATTTTGGAATGTCATGAGGCGTATTATTTTTTATGTAAATGTCCAAACCACTGTATGAAGGCGAAATCAACGCACCTTTTATTATCAAGTGTGTTCATTTTATAAAGAGTTTGTTTTATAACTTTTTAAACCCAAATTCTATAACAAAAATCATGGTTTATACTTAAACAACATGTCAACATATTTATTATCTTTTTTCATGATATATATAACAATATGGACATAAGAAAAAGTGTGTAAATTCATAAATAAGTGATAATTGTTTTAATATAAAAATTCTAAGTGGTGATATAGTGTTATAAAAATGTTAACATCATAAAAATGATGAAGTAAGACATGAAGGTTTTAGGATAACCTTGTTTTTTTTTTTTTTTAATTTTTGGGGGATTTTTGTCAGATGATGAACCAAAGATCTGAACCTTTGTTTAGATATAAAACTCTAGCTTCCATTTAACACCCTAGTTTCTTTTCTTGATTAATACTTGGAAAAGGTTAGCCAATGCTTGGAAATACCTTAGAATATCTTAGGATGGATGTGTATAAGTGTGTATGGGTTGAATAAAATTTTGTATGGATTGTGTTGGGGATTGGTTTTGAGCCGTGACCTATATAGAGCAAAGGGGAGGTTTGTTTCGATTTTTAAAAGTGTTTTACTGTATCTTTCTTATGAATGCATGTATTATAAGTAGTAAACATGAAGGATAGTCAAGGGACATATCATCTGGTCATGGGATGGCTCATGTCTTAGGGCTGGTCATGGGTATGGTCCTTAGTCAAATAAACAAGTATGGTGTTGTATTAAAGAGGTATGGTGCTCATTTGACCAATGGAAGAGTTTTTCTTGTAAAACTTTGTATAAAAGGCAAGAATTTCGGCAAAATAAGTTATAGGTGATATATTTTGAGTAAATTTTATGTATTGGGTAAAAATGTGGGTATTTGTTGAAGCGTAGAAAAGTTTTGGTGGTTCCGGGGCGTGATAAACGCAATTTATCGCGAAACGTATACACTTTACGTATCCGATAAAAAAATAAAATGAGCAAGTTAATTATTACTTTCATAATAATATAATGATTGCTTGACGAGAAAAACTTTAAATTCGTTTCGGTGGTACGTTTATCACTTTATTGATACATTCTATAGCTTACGCGATTTAATTAATTATTTAATTAAAAGTATTATGCATACGAAAAAATTATTAGTAAAAATTGACGTTGTCAATGACTGAAAAATACGGAATGTTACATTTTCTAAGATTGATGGAGCGATACCGTTGAACGTTACTAAAAATAGTAAGTTATTACGAATTAGCCAAATAGAAATGAAAAGTAGGCGTTTGGGTTTGATAGGCGCGTTTATGGAATTATGGACTTGACAAAATATAGGGACGGTATAACATCCTAAACTTAGAACTTTTTTTTTTTTTTGAAAATAAAATAGTTTGTAAAAATATAACTTTATAACAATGGAATACTTTTGTAAGATGGCGTAACCGTTTATAAAAACCTTAATGAGTTGTAAGACACGTTTTTGGTAAATAAAAATAAAAGCCAAACAATATGGGCTGTCTAGTTCATTTTATAAACGTTTTATGCACATTTTGTTATTCTTTCTGTTCTAAGGCGCGTTTAATAATTAGGGTGCGATTAGAGATCGTCGGTTACTTTGATTTCCTCGTTGATTTTTTATCTTCATTATTTGCTTAAGGTGAGTTATTAGGCTCGTTTTACTTGTTTTTATATTTTACCTTATAACTTTTGGGGTGAGGAACATGCTCGTATATAACCTTGTTATACTAGATTTCAACTTATTTATATACTCATTTACAAAACTCATTTACATGATTGATTTTACACTCGTTTTACTATGAATACAAGTACTTAAAGATTTTACGAATATGTTGGTTGCTTTTACTACGGATATGAATACTTTAAACTCTTTACGAATACGTTGGTTGCTTTTATTTATGAGGGGCAAGTACCTTAACCTTTTACATATTACCTAAGTTTTCCTATTGCAGTAGTACACACATCATGAAACCGTTAATTAATTCCGTGTAAGGACGACTGCTGTGATAGAATCTATTGGGGTTGACATCCCCGGAATTCTAGATGAGTACATTGGCCAGTGGGTGTATTTCATTTGAGGTAGTACTAGGGTGTTTTGGCAAAACATCGATCTGAGATGAATCTAAAAGACTAGGATTTACACAACTTGTTAAGGCTTTGGTGTAATGAGCTTAGGGTAATATCGTAAAACATTTTTGTGTGATATTGTATTGTTACAATAGTCTACACACTCAGAATAGTTGAGATTCACATACTTTTATTGCCGCTATCAGTTACCAAAATACTTTCCATGTTACTAGAATGAAATAAAATTAATTAATCCTTTTAGTCCTCGTAAATATTTTACTTAACTATGAACTCACAACTTTATGTTGGAACGTTTTTAAGTAGTTTTTTCAGGTCTCGCTTAGATGTGGATGTCTTGTTTGCGTTATGGTGTTCTCCTTGCTGTCCTGATTTTCAAGAATCTTTATCTATTGCTTAAACATCGCCGACAAATTTCAAATCTTATTTACGCTTTCGCATTTGACCCATTTAAATCATATAAGTATTGTAAAGACTTAATTTATTTTATCAATGCAATGGTGTTTATTTTCAAAACGTAACCCTTAGTGGTCGTTCTTTATACTTTGTGTGATGTACATTATGTCGTACGCCTCGGACATTTATTCCGTCAGCCCGTTTGGGGGTGGAAGTTTGGTCTTCAGAGCAAGGGTATAAGAACCAGATAGTATATACTAGGTCTGGTCTATAACCAGTATGTGATCCTTACGTGCTCTTACTTGCTATATACGAGAAATCCCCGTTATGCATATATAAATATATATACATATAAGTACTAAATATATCATATTACCATAATTAATTACATTTCATTTTACCATATCATATTTCAGATCATGTTTATTTTATTCACCAAACGCATCCTTCATAGGTTTTATTATAATAGGTCATTTATATAAATATAAAATTTTCTAAAGACAATGTGGGGGAAACATGGTACGTTTATTTCTAAGGACATTGCAACTGAAGCAATGTCTCGATAATTCTAAATTGTGAGTATACGATGAGTCCTTTAAAATCCTCCTTCATGAATTTACATAATATTATTTTTCATATCGTCGAAACTTGTTACAGTCCTCCGATTCTACGTTATCTTACTATCCGAACCTGAATCGCGGCTGAACACCGTCCCATACAGTTGAAAACCCTACGTCATCTCATAACGACGAATCTAGCTTACTCTTTAGCAATTTCTAGATATTCCAATTAATTCGCTATTCTTTACCATCAGCAATACGTTTCATTTATTTTTACCTGACTTATTTATTTTCCTTTTACTTTTCTTAATTTGGAAGAAAATGTCGGCATCAAGACAAGGAATGAGTTCTGAAGAAATACAGCAGGTTGTAGCCCAACAAGTCACTAATGCTATTGAAGCTATTGCGATCTACGAGTCAAAAATCCGCGTGGCTCACGACTCGATGAATCAGGTCGTACGTGAGGAAGCCACGGTAGGAAAGAATGTTAGCAACAAAAGGAAATGGGGAAGTGATCACGGTAAGGATTCTGACCAACAACAAAGTAAGAGGATTAAAGTGGTTAGAGCACACGCTACTAGGGCAGGCAACAAGAAGGCGTATGCTGGAAATTTGCCTTACTGCAACAAGTGTAAGTGGCGTCATATTGGACCGTGTATTGTAAAGTGTGGTAACTGTAAGAGAGTTGGCCACATGACGAAGAATTATAGGACTTCCGCTCCTGCAAAAATTAAGAGGGCATAGTAGCCAACCAGAAACCTGCAATGACCTGTTTCGGATGTGGTGCTCAAGGGCATTTCAAGAGTAAGTGCCTAAGGTCGAAGAACCAGAATCATGATACTCAGAAAAAAAGGAGGGAAAAATCCGCAAGAACTCTAAGGTCGTCAAGAAATTATACTAATGCTTATGGAGAGATTTTATGCCCAACCTAGTGAGACCTAAGTCAAAACCTTCTATAACTATAATCCCTAAGAGATAGGCACTAGTACTTTTCTAGGAATTTTAATTGTAATGGTGATGTTCTCTAAATTCTAAAAACATCAACCTATTCAAAAAAATCCGCAAGAACTCTAAGGTCGTCAAGAAATTATACTAATGCTTATGGAGAGATTTTATGCCCAACCTAGTGAGACCTAAGTCAAAACCTTCTATAACTATAATCCCTAAGAGATATGCACTAGTACTTTTCTATGAATTTTATTGTAATAGGTGGATGTTTTAAAATTCCTATTAATGTATGTGTCATGATGATTCCGTCAGTTACATTCTGATTCTCTATAAATTAAAGTAAGTCGTTTCTTAAATAGTCATCGCTTTGTCAACACTTTCGTTGTCGTCTTATAAACCATTTTTTTACTATCGTCTTATAAACTATTTAGTTTTCCTCCACAACCTATTTTGTTGTCATTTTATAAGCTAATTAGTGTCAATTCGTAAACTATTTGTTACCATATTATAAACCTCGTACTATTTAAAAACTGTCACTTGATTTTCTCGAAAACCATTTTGATAACACCGTAAAAAAAATTCTGCTATCTTGCAAAATATCTTTTGTCGATATATAAGCTGCCTTGTTCTCGTTTTCACAAACTGTTTTTGCTACCTTATGAACCACATTGTAAATATACCATGTAAACCTTTAAACATAACACTATTTGACAAAATGGGCATTTCATCGCTAGTACCTAAATTATACATAGCCTGATCACCTATGGATAATTTAGGAAGGACCATGCCATGCTAAGAGTAGTTAACAGAATTTTTTGTCAATCTACCTTTACTTTCCATTTCTATTTACGTTTCGTTCTCTATATTTTCAACAAGTTTTATCGTATTCATGTTTTACTAATATTTTGTGTTTGTGTTCGTGAGTTGTGTCTGTCAGGTGTATTTGTATTAGTAAGTGCCGTAACTAAGTGGATTTTCCTAACCCTATCATATAGAGACTCCGTACCCTTAGCCGAGAGACCAAATCACGCTCCTTGCGGTCATGATGATCATGGATTGTAAAGTTTTGGAACATTAAGAACTGATCCTTTTTAATTGGATTAGGATCAAGAAAATATGGAGATGGCCAACTCACCGGCCCAAAAACTGTTAATGAAACAATCGAGACGTAAAAGAGTTATGCTAAAGTGAGACAAAAACCAGTTGAGTTTCAAGTTAGAATAAAGGGCATGATGAAAATGTCGCCAAAAAGGGGTGATACGTTTAGGCAAACGGGGAAAGCTAAAACCGCGTTACATTTAGGGCTTTTCAAAATCCTTGATAACGTTGGAACCATTTTAGACAACATTTAAGCTTGTCCCAGAGAATCATTACTTGAAATCCTTATATGTTAGCTATGTTTTTTTGCCTATTCGTGCATTACTTGTGCCCAATATGAGTATATACTGATAAGGGCACATGCAAATTATATTGCTTTGGGTATTATTTTCTTTGGATTTATTTTGCCATGAAATTGTTTTGCCACGAGTTTATCTCTGCTATAAATTAGTTTTGTTTGAGTTACATTTGCCTTGCGTCTATCCTTTCCTTCCGTTCACTTTTGCCTTGCGCATGGCCTAGGAATATGCCGATTAGTTTCAAAATGACTTATTCTCGTCACCTTGTGATGTCTTATTTATTTATTTAATTATATACATTTTTTACACAACTTTATACCGCCACACTCTTCCTTATTCCTCGTGAATTGTAGAAAACATGCCGACGTCAAGAAATTAAAAAGTCTAAATGTTGCCGCCATTAAGCAATTGATAACCCAGCACGTAACTAAGGCGATGTCAGCTTACGAAGCAAACCAAAACAATCGAAACATAGATGGAAGTCCCCATGTGAATGCTGGAGGTGTTGTGCCCGTTTCTCGTGAGTGTACTTATCAAGATTTTGTGAAATGTTAGCCACTTAACTTCAAGGGGACTGAAGGACTTGTTGGGTTGACTAGATAGTTTGAAAAGATGGAGACTGTATTCCACATCAGCAATTGTCCACAAAAGTGTCAAGTGAAGTATGTGATGAGGTGTCATTTTATACACTTTTTCGGGGTCGTTTAACCCCCAATATCGTGTGTTTATGCCCAAAATAGGTACTTAATCATTTCTTTTCAGGTATTTCTTATTTGGAAGATATTTGGATGAATTACACGTGACTTGGGCTCATTTGGAGAAGAAACGGACGAGATTACGAACCAACACCATGACTCTTGAAGATTTGGCATACAGAGCCTGGAGTCGGCATCACATTCTGTACACGACGCCATCACACTTCATCTAGTGACGGCGTCACATATTCAAGAAGGCGTCA
>BQNB010072613.1:0-32382 GCA_026074375.1 Tanacetum coccineum
CGTCGATTTAGCTTGAATGATCTTCTAACATTGACATTTAAAGTGCACAACGGAATTTAGTAGAAGAAACAGTCAACCATACCAACTAAAACTGCTTCTATACTGTATCATGACATTCGGTCTTGATGATTATCTGTTTGGGAGAACATGCAAGAGATCAGCAACAATTCTTCTCACGCATGCAGAATACTTCACAAACCATACTAAGTAAAGTAGTATAAACTACTTCCCCCTGGAAGTTGACCTGATAACATCAAAGTACACGTTTTCCCCCATGATAGATTCGAACTCTCGGAAGCATCATTGACGTGGACGACCATATACACGAGAAGTTCTTGTCATAAGCAACAATTTTGAAAAGTTATGAAAGACATTGAAGAACTTTGAAAGATTTTGCTGAGACTGTGAAGTATCACTGACGTTCAGTAGCTTTAAATATCCCGTGAGAGTTGCTGATCACATCTCAACCTTATACTCTCTGGCTAACTTACCAACCTCGTATTCTGTCGGCTATTGTTGTGATCACTTGGTGAAGTAAACCCGATATACCAAATTTGAAAATGAAGTAGAATCCCCCAAATTTGTTACTTAAGCTTGCACTATTGTTGATTGAAGAACGGTGTAGAAGAAAGCCTCTAAGTACACTATACACTCAACTAAGAGCCAAAATAAGTACAACACCTCTTGAGACTATCCACATCGGCATCTGCGTGTGACACTGAGTACTACAATGTAACTCCTTACATCGGGTATAACTAGATAATCCAAGTCTTAATCATAACTGTATACGTTCAAGCAAGTCATCAATCGATAGATTGGGTTTGAAGAAAAGGGGAAGAAAATAGAAGGAAGTCTCGATGATGAAATAAGTAGACGCCTCCGTGAAACCCACTTCAAACTCAAATAAGGGATACCAAATCAACTTCGTGATCACTTGACATTAGAATCCGAATCCTTAGCCGTTTGACGTTTTAGTGAATCTTATTCGGATCGTTTTGTCGTGTAATGTATCATGTTTGTTGTGTTGTTGTTCGTTAATGTCGTTAAACTAGGACAAATGTTATTTTGAATGACCATAACGGATCAACATTGTCTAGTCAAACTTGACGTGATAGCATTTTTGTCCTGGTTAATCCAAAAATTACTAGCACCACAACTATGTAAAATTTCGGACTAATAATTAATTCCAGCCCACAATAATAAAAAATTCGGCCTACTGTTTAATACACAGCCCAAGTCCATCAACACCGACCCATTTCTGATATAACAATATCCAGTCTATAAATCAATATTAGAACCCGGTCCATCACATCCCTTGTACTCAGTCAATCAGTAACAAAAAAAACCGAGGGATATAAAATGATTGTTATCCCTAATTTCACTCATATAAATCCCTAACCCTAATCTTATTTCAATCGCCACCCACTCATCAAACCCAACATTAATAAACTCGAGTCAACAAATCATCTGCACATATCTCATCTAAAAAAACCAATCAAAATAATTCTAACCTTTTCACTTCATCGACATCTATATCTTAAACTACACCACCTGTTCTTTCAGTTACCATCAATGAAACAACCAAACAAAAGTCCTGATTTGTATTATCGAGTTGGATTTTGTGTACATAAAAGTTACAAGAATTGGCTTCAAGATCCATTGTAGGGTCTTGGGTAGGTTTTAATTTTGTTTTGAGTCTTGATGGTAGTTTGAGGAGATGGAGATGATAATATGTGATGATGGGTTTAGGTAGATCGAGTCGGATTTGATTGTGATGATTGTGACGAAGGCTAATTTTGTAGATGTTGTTTATGTTGTCAATTGTTGGCTGTGATGATGTTATTGATGTTGTTGATGTTGTTGATTTGTGGTTTGTTTTGTTGTAGTGGTTTCGAGTCTTTTGTCTTCTTTACCATTTCTGTTTTGGTTTGGACTCGATTGAGTCTTGACCGGGTCAACTCGGTAAATACCGAGTTGACTCGGTCAAGACTCATCGAGGTCCAAACCAAAACAGAATATGGTAAGAAGACGAAAGACTCGAAACCCACTACAACAAAAACAAACCACATATCAACAACATCAATAACATCATCCAGCAAAAATTGACAACATAAACAACATTACAAACTCAGCTTAGTCACAATATTCACCAATCAAATTCCCGACTCACGATCTACCTAAACCCATCGTTACATACTTATCATCTCTATTCTCCTCAAACACCTTCAAGAATCAAAAACGAATTTATAAACCTACCAGAGACCTAACAATGGATCTTGAAGCGATTTGTAAACTTTCGTGTACACAAAATCCAACTTGATAATCAAATTGTGGACTTTTGTTTGGTTGTTTCGTTGATGGTAACTGAAAGAACAGGTGGTGTAGTTTGAGATATGGGTGTCGATGAAGTGAAAAGGTTAGAATTATTTTGATTGGTTTTTTTAGATGAGATATGGGGGCAGATGAGTTGTTGGACGGGTGTGATTATGTTTAGGGTTGGTTATGCCTAATTAAAGTGTTGTCCTTTTATATATTATCTATAGGGTTTCTGGTATTAGGAATTTGGGTGGGCTGAATTTTGAATGGAACAAGTATCAATCAAATTGTTGATCAGATTCTAGTGTGTGCACTTGGGCCGATTTACTTAGATCATACACAAGGCACACTATTGTTGGACCGAGTGTTATAGTTGGTGATGGGCTAAAATTTTGTTAATTGGGTTGGTAAGTGATGGTCGTGTTATCGGATTGCCCGAGTATTAAAACAACAATCATGTCGGGTAAAGTGTCTAATTGGCCGGGTTTTATTACTTGGACGGGCTGTGTTTATGGTAAAATATTTTGAGCCGTGTATCCGTTAACGATCATAGCACTTCAAAAATCACGAACAACAACACAACAAACATGACACATAACACTAAAAAACGAATTCCGCATAGATTCTCTAAAAACGTTAAAACGGCTAAAAGATGCTGGATTCTAATGTCACAGTGATCACGCAAGTTTATTGGTATCCCTTATTTGAGTTTTGAAGTGGGGTTTAATGAAGGCGTTCTACTTATTCTCATCGTACTTACATTCATAATTTACCTACCCCTTTCTTTAAACATAATCTATAGATTGCATGACTTTGCTTGAACGTATAAGTTATGATTGAGGAACTTGGATTATCTAGTTTATACTCGTTGTAAGGAGTTACATTGTAGTACTCAGGGTTATTGGCTTATCACTTACAGGAGTTTACGTTATGGTGATCAAGTCCGTACTAACGAAGATGCCGATGTGGATCGTTTCAAAGAGGTGGTTGTACTTCTATTCACTCTTAGGACTTGGGTATAGAGTACATTATAGAATTTAATCTTGCAACGTTCTGCAATCAACAACACGTTGCAGCTAAGTACAAATTTGGGAATTATACTTAATTTTTAAGTTTGGTATATCGGGTTTACTTCAACAAGTGGTCCATAGCATAGAAGACAGAATACTGAGTGTTGGTTAAGTTAGCCATAGAGTTAAAAGGTTGAGATGTGATCAGCAACTCTCACGGGATATTTGAAGCTACTGAACGTCAATGATACTTCACAGTGTCAGCAAGATCTTTCAAAGTTCTTCATGTCTTTCATTACTTTTCAGATTGTTGACCCTTTTATGAAAGAACTTCTTGTGTATATGGGCCGTACAGTCAATGATTCTTCCGGAGTCTCAAAACCATCATGGGGGGAATACGTGTACTTTGATACTTATGTTTCAGGTCATCTTCCAGGGGGATGTATTTATACTACTTCACTTAGTATGTTTGTAAGTATTTCTGCAAGCTGTGAGCGATATTGTTGCCAGATCTTTTGCTGTTCCCCCAAACGGATAATCATCAAGACCGATATTCATGATAACAGTACTAAAAGCAGTATTAGATGGTGTGTGACATGTTTTTTCTACTAACATTCCGTTGTGTACTTTAAATGTCAATGTCAGAAGATCATTCAAGCTACATCAAAGTTTCAGAATCTGCTCAAGATACGGATGTTGGTTTGGGGGGAAGCTGATTCAGAAACTTTTCCAAAAAGGAGTCTATGAAGAAAGCTTTTTAAAGACATGCTGCAATGAATTAGGGGGAAGTTTAATCCGATCATGCAATATACAATGGTTCCAGAACAAGTCGAGACAAAGAAGATCCAAGCTGGAGTACAAGTATCAAGACTAGAAGACAAAGACGTCATCTTCAGCTTTGAAGCGCCTTGGATGTCATTTTATTTTGTTGTATTTGTACTTGTTAGGAACATTGTAAGTAATCTTACATTATTAATAAACTATCAATTCCGTATGCCCACATATTGGGGGAAGATTTGTTAGCCTTAAAATATGTCGGCTAATACGGAATTACATTAGTTTACATTAGCCGGACAGCACGGCGGACTAAAATGTTAAGTGTAGTAAGTAGATCATGTCCAGGGCTATATATATCCCCTTCATACTTCCATGGAGGGGTGAGAGGATAATCATTATTGTAATAAGGCGTGTGTGTTTTCTTCCTTTCTCTCTCTAGAAACATGCACACTCTTCCCTTTTCTCTTACTAAATAATCAATGGCAACTTATTTCTTTTATCCTCCCCGACCTCCGGATCGATCTTGTTATGTGAATCTTTACGGGTAACAATAGACTTTCTCATAAATATATAAAACTTAAGGCTAATGTTTTAACCTTTTCAAGTTTTTACTCAAGGCATATGACATATTAGAATGCATATTATACATATATATTAATCAGTAAGATTATCCCCCCGAGGCATATTAATGAGGTGTTTTAACCCGTCCGACCGGAGTAATAGTAATATACTGCACCCACCCGTGTCATTAATTCTCTCCTTCACGTGGCAACAAAATATCTTCCCACCTCCACCGCTTCTTCCATTATCTTAACACACACATCTAGAAGACTAAAACCCACTTTCAGTAATCTCACACATTGAAGATCAACCCAGGTATGTAAAGCCTCAAAAATTGCCATATTAATTCTACTCATGCATGATACTAAGATTGGGTTGATGTTGTATTCTTTTTTATTTTTACTAGCTTATTGTGATTAAATTATTTTGGATCTTAGGGTTATTTTTATAGATATGTTTTAGGGTTTTTGTATTATTAACACAACTTTTTTTGTTGTACTGTAGGAAATCAGCATCGATGGACAATGATTGCGTTTGGGTTTCGTTTATATAAGTGAAAGTATTTTAGGTTTGCGGTAAAAGTAAGAAATCAGTTACCCTTTTTAGTTTTTAATCAAAACCCTAATTATAGTTATCTTAGTTGTTATTTGATTTGATACAATAGGTATAATCCAATTGAAGGTTGGAAAACACTTATTGAGGATTCGGGTGTCAGTTGGCTTACGTAATTAGGCTGGGACTATCCGTATTCCTAGGGTAATCGTATTTTGATTTTTTAGTGTGTTTCTTTTGACAATGTTTCACTGTGTTTTTATTGCCTGCTATAATTTTGGACCTAGTTATTCTTGCTTGCATTTTTGCTAGATTTCAAAATCAAGCGGCTTCATAACCAAACACTCGACAAGATGATTATAGGCAAATTTGTGAAGGGCTTAACAGGAAGCATTAGCCCAGGTGAAATCCTTGCTTTGATCGACCCCTTTTTGTCATGAATGATTTAGATTATGTAAAGTGGAAACATTAACTCTCATCGTACATTATAAGGGACTACAAAGTGTTTAGAAGTGATTTTAGTGGCATTGTAGCAGGGGCTATCATTGTTTTTTTGGCTCGACACTCCAATTCTTTTTTAATTTTGTTTAAGTTCAGTTTAGATACTTTAGAGGTTGCTCTATTGCGTATGTGTCTAATAGTATGTATGTTCTATCATTGACGTTTATAGGAGTGATTTAGTAAATGCTTTAAATAGTAAATAATTAGGCTGCTTATTTAAGGGGCGTTTGGATTAGTAGCTTATTTAACCCACTTTTGTCCTTAATTGCTTTTAGAAAAAAGGTTGCAAGCTCATTGTTTAAACCCCTATTACCATTAGCTTATTGGCGGAAAAGGTAGACCTTTAATCAGACTAAATGAGTGGATTGCAGGCCAAACTTAATCTTTATACCCCATCCCCCCATCTAATGTTTTTGCAATAGAACTGTGGATAGGAATACGAGTTCTACAAACCCACATAGTATGACAGACCAACAATGGGCAAAATGAGTCTGTTATCTATTAATGTTTCAGAATTGGTTTGCGTATATTTTTCTGAATTTGTAATACCTAAGATTGAAGATGGGGAAAAGAAGATAGAGAATCATTCAATTGATATTCAAGACAGATTATCAAGGTAAACATTTATATTATTGAACTTGCAATTTTTTTAATTATAGTTTTTTGTTGATGGTTTTCAGACTTCAGTGATATGTTCTATGACTATTATGGATTTTAAAGATTTTAATTTTACGTTTATTTTGTGTTTGGGATTGCGACAGATATCATATGACACCGGTTGTTAGTGAATTGGCGGTTGCGTACGCGGATCGATGGCTACCGCTTGCGGATTGATGTGTTTGGATACACTCAATGAGGTAAGTTGTCATTTTTATTGGTTTTCATCAGCTGGGTTGTTTTTTGTTTAGAGATTTAAGATGTTTTTGATTGTTTTTATCGTCGTTGTTATGTGTTTTATTATAATGATGTGCTATCATTGTGGTTAAAATAAGAGAGGAAAAATTAAGCTTAAACAAACGTCCCCTAAGCTTTCTCATTGGCCTGTGCGTTCTGTATCACTTAATAATATACTAGGTTATTTGTACTGCCAATTTGCGTGTATTCAGTTACATAGTTTATATATGAGATTATAGAAATTATGTGTTATTATTATTACATGTGTTTGTTTTATGCTTTGTGAGTAGCTATGATTAACTTGGTGTTCTGCATCATGGATTTGTATACGTATGTTATTTTTAGTGTCGTTTCACGTGTAGTCAGTTTGTTACCACTGCAACAGGTTCTTACATGTTGTTAGTGACCGGAGATTTTTAGGTTTTTTACAGTAGCGTCTGGGAAGTAAATGATTAGGTATTATATGAGATTGTAAGAAGATGCAGGTTGTTACATTCTCTACGGCTAATTTTTATATGAAGTCATAATAAGCTCACGAGTCAAAAAAAAATAATGCAGAAAAAATTTAGCTATAAGGCCCAACACGAGTCAATTGGGGGAAAGCTAATAGGAATTTGTTAAATAAGCATATTGATAAAATGAGGTTTATGTGGGGGGGGGGGGGGGGGTGGGGTTTGAACGTCTATTAAGTGTATTTGAAGATCTGTATAATATGCACTTTAAGCAAATAGAGGTATATGTTATGTGCTTCATAATCTAAGAAATTTTTGGTAGTTTTGCCTACTGGCCGTGTTTTAAAATAAACAAACCCGATGTCAAACTGATGACCCTATTTTTATAGTATTCTTTAAAGTTATCTAATATGTTCACTTTGGTTCTAGACTCACTGTTATATTTTTGTTTTCTGCAGTTGATATATGCAGAGCTCTTGCGGGAGAACAAGAGGATGATCGATAAATGTATTAGAGAAATAGAAAACAGTGAGAGAGACAAGGTTTGCAGACACAGGAGACAAAACTTATCGTAGGGATCAAGAAAGTTGCTAAGCGAGGCCAGATGGTAAGATGCTCTATTTCATTTATTTCTATGTAGGCTTTCATCTTAAAGTCTTGGTCCTTTTGGTCACCTGTTTTTACCCCATATAGATCCTAAAGTGTACTCTTTTTTCTTCCAGGGCGCTCTTAAGATCATGGCTAAAGACCTTATCAGATCACAACACTAGATTGAGAAGTTCTACAACCTTAAAGTACCAACTGCAGGCCGTGTCACTTAGAATTCAGGTACAAATGTCTATAGTATTTTTTTAACAAAACGATGATATAGTCGGTGACGAAGTTTCTTAATATATATGACTTTAATTAATACTCTTTATTTATGTTTTCATTCGTTACTTTTTTCGATTCGTTCACATCGTTGACTTTTTAAAATCTCCAAAATTATTAGCGAATAATCTGTTAGACATTAGTAAGAACCCCTGCAATGTGTTGACCACATCTTATCTCTCTCTACAATTTGCGATTCTGGCGGGTTTTCAACACATGATGGTTATTGTTTTGAGGCCTTGCTTTCAGGTTTCGTCTCACAAATAAATAGCACCAGTTAGTGCATCGGGGATGAAACGCTCTCAGGAAGAGGTGAACATCAAAGCTTAGAAAGAAGCACCAAAGTGGTAAACGAGACTGGGAACTGAAAATAATGGAGGTAACGATTTTTTGTTTTCAATTAAGTGTCCTGCAGTAGTTGTAATAGTTTGGAAGGCCCCCCATTTGTTTTGGGGTCAGTTTCAGGTATATATTGTAAAAGGAAAAAAAATACTAATTTTCTTTTAACGAAAGCGAGCTGAAACCTAAGTGTGAGTGGAAGGAAGGCAAATGAGAGACTTTGAGATGGACGTGGTGCGGCAGGCATTATTGAAGGTATTGAATCCCCTATATGATACTACTGTAAGTTAAGCTGTTAAATGCAACACAATGCCATAATTGCACAAGAAAATCAAATGGAGCCATGGGCTGGAAGATGAACAATGAATGTTGGTTTACATGCTCATGTTGATAGTGATTATCCTCTTTCACTCAAAAGAGAATCACTGTTTCTTCAGCGTTTTCTCCAATGCGAGTCACAGGGTTCTTCATCTGTACTTTTGTTTTATGAACGTGCTCATGAGTTACCCACAACACGCTCTCCTGCGCTTGGTATTTATTTTAGCTCTTTTGTAACTCAGGTTAGTACCCTAATAGCTACTTATTGTAACTTCTTAAATTTTTAAGGTAACAAAATAGGTTGGTCTGACAGGTTAATGGGTTTGGGTCTAAATGATCTACATGTAGCTACGAGCAGGAAACAGGTCTGTATAGGGTGGGTCGGGTAATTATGGAATGTAGTAGAATTATTGTACAAATGTATTAATTGTTGCCACTGTAAGGAATTTTACATTTAGCCAAGGGTTGTGCACTATTCTTGGATAAGTTAACTGTAGACTTATACTTTTTTTGGTTCTTCACCATGGCTGGAATTCAAAGTGAACAATATGAACAACTAATAAGTGACCTTTATTGAACAATACATGTTTATCCATTTAGGTTGCTCATAACAATAGACATAGCCAAACAAAGGTTTGTGCTTTCACTCTCATCATCAGATGCGCCCTTTGAAACTGAGAGTGAAACTTGGACATTTCATATATGCGGTCTACTGGATAGGTTTGATGAAGGGTGCAATAGCAGCAAACAATTTCAGATTACGAACCGAATGTTAATTTCAGATTACGAACCCAATGTTACATAGTTATTACAAAACTCTATTTTGAATGATACAACTTTCTTACTTTTATAGGAGTACAATTGTGATATGTTTCTGTAGATATTAAGATTCAGAGTTGCTCCATGTTGTTTCTTTTTTATTAAACCAAATTGTCTAAATTTTTCATGCAGCAACAGAAGGATTAATGCACATCAGGCATAAGAATGGTGACACGAACACGAGGATATGGTACTTAAAGATGGATTAGTTCTGGCAAAGCTGGAGCAAAAAACACAACTTACAAGACCCATATGGAAAGGAAAAGACAAAAAGAAGAATAGATTAAAGCAGACAAGACAAGAGTATCTTAAGCTAAAAGAAGAGGTGGATAAGAGAACTCAAGAGAAAACACACGACACCCACATCAAAAAAACCTCGACAGAGATGCTGAGTGTATTTTTGAACTTCATTATTTATATCGTCATTTCAACAAAGTCGTTTATTGTTAGTACTACTGTTTCCGTATTCCCACATTCAGATGTAGATTATTTTGAAGGTCTATCACATTGTGTTATGGATCATTTGAACTCAGGACAGATCAGTGATATTATGGAGGATGAGGTAAGTAATCAGAAATTATTTTAATTGTGAAGCATATTTGTTCATCTAAACCAGTAAATGACATTAGATTTTTGATAAGATCGCAGGTTTGAAGTCATATCTATTTGCAGAATTGACAGACAAAAAAGATGCAAATATATCAGAGATTGGGATAGAGACGCGTCCTAATCTCAAATATTATGGTGGTGCGGCTTCTGAATATGTATGTTTTCTTCATGATCTTGCTTATATCCCTGAATCCCAAGCCAACTGTAGGGGTGTGACCAAACATCATTTGCTGGAACATTTGCTGCATATATAGATTCAATGTATCTTTTTCTTTCGCGTTTATGTGTGTTGGCAAAAGATTGTACAAGGCTTTTGTCACTACTTTATAGACTAAACTACCAATGAGTTCAAACATCATGGAAAACTTGCTGCAATCAGATAGTACAAGGCTTCTGTTACAAAGCTTTTCCAGATAACACCCCTCATGACCAAACCGCTTTCTTCGTCGACATGCTTTCACCAAATAATATCACGCAACGCAAACAAAAACGCCGCAACGAAAACAGAAAACCCTGCGCTCCGCAGCGAAACGCGGGTTAAAAACCTTGTTAAATTAGAAGCTGAAAAGTAAAGCGGACCGTAAAATCATGACCACCATAATCACATGTAAATCTTTAGACCAAGCATTTAAATCGGCCATTTCATCTTCTTTATATGAGAAAAGAATATGATAAAAATATGACATATTGAATTAAGAAGTTTTGCTAAACTTAAAGAGTTAAATTGCACATATATACCTCTAGACACAACATAACAAAGAGATCCAAGCATCCAAAATCAAAATTCCCGAACATAATATCCACTAAAAGATAATAACATATAAGTTGTAGTGCTCATAATATTACCAACATTATCACAAAAGCTTCAGAACAAGTGTCTGATACATCGCTTTGTTCGTCAGTTGATTATTCTATTTTGCTAAGAGAAGAATTGGAATTATTTCAAATACGTAATTGTGATTACGTTAAAATACCATTTACACATTATAAACTGTAGGTGATGATATTCGGCGCGTTTTTGCATTTGAGTAACATGTAAAGGGCTAAAAATGGTGGGGCATGAAACTTGTGGGTGGTTGGGGTGGGGTTGATATTTGGTGGTGTGTTTTTTTTTTTGGTCTTTTGGGGTTGGGAGGCAGGTTTTTTTTTGTAAAAGGGTTCTAAGAGGAGTGTAAGTTGTTCAGTGTTTTGTTAAGTGGTAGTGAGGGATATTAGTATTACAATTAGTGTGGTTTTTATTTAACTGATGTGTGATTTTTCTTTTTATTATAGGGTTTCTGGTGGCAATTCTATGTTGCCTGTGTTTTTTTTTGGTCGTATTTTTCGATGGAAGTGGTTTGTGTGCTTTGGGGTTGTTGTATTTTAGTTTGTTATTTGAGAGATGAGTGTTTGGGGATTTTTTTTTCTTTGTTTTGTAGTGTTTTGGCTTGTGGTTCGTGGTTGTGGGGGGTTTATTGGTATTAACGTGGTTGATGTTCGCGTGGTTGGTGGGGGGGGGGGGTGGGGCGTGTTGTTTCTGATGGTAACTCATCCATCTTTAAGCTAATCCTCCGAGGGCTGTTTTTTTATTTTTTTTTTTTGCTTATTTTTTTTCTTTTTTTTTTTATTTTAACATTTTTTTTTTTCTTTGTTTACATTGTTATAATTTCTTTTTTTGATTTTTTTTTTTCTTTTTTTTTTTTGCTACTTTCACCAATCTCCACTCACTTATCTTTTTTGATTTTCTTGTTTTTCTTTATTATTTTTTTTTTTTTTCACTTTTTTTTTTCTTTTTGACTGTGGGCGTCGTTTGACTACAGTAACGGGGGATACCCCCCACATTTTGGTGCCAGCCCGGATATTTGGTTTGTTCTTTTTTTTTTTAATTTGTATGCTCAAAGTAGGACGTTAAAAAAATATTACACAAGTTTTCCGATTTATCAGATAAAAAAATACACGCGGAAATATTTCGTTACTTATAACTTTTTAAAATTACCGATATGGTCAAAACGTACCAACAACCATTATATTAAAAAAACACCCTATATAGCAAAAAAAAAAAAACACTTTAAACATAGAGGCCCAACACATAAGCCATATAAATTTACTTTTTTTTACAAATATACAATTTGTCTACTAAACTTGCCTAAAAATCCGCAATAAAATGTGCCCAACCCAAAGTAAAAAAAAATACAAAACGGTCCTCAACTTTTTTACCTATTTACAGGATTTTTTACAATATATCCCGTAAAAAAATTAACAAAAAAAACACGATCAAGTTTTTATTATTCACAACTTTTATACATTCATCGGCACCAACAAAAAAAAGATAATAGAACCGTCCCAAAAAAAAAAATATTCGGGTAAGAAAACAATGAACCCGTCCCAACGCAAATTTTTTTTTTCCCGATCGTACAAAAAAGGAGAATATCCGGGGAAAAAATTAGCCGAAAAAAAAAACCCAAAATAATAGCTAAAATTGGCCAAAGTAAAAAAAAAATAAATAGAAAAACGGACCCTCACCTTTTAACTATTTCGATTTTCATACACAAAAACATTCCCGTAAACAAATTTACAAAACCGTCCAAAAAAAGAAAAATTTCGGGAAAAAATTCAGCCGTCCAACGCTAAATTTTTTTCCACGTATATTACAAAAAAAGAAAATATTAAATTAGCCTCCGCCAGAAACGCATATCGCCCAAAAAAAACCACCGAAAAAGTAAAAAAAAATATATTATTTCGGGATAAAATTAGCCTCCTCACCGCAACGCGCGGGTTCCTTTTGCTGTGTTATATACCATTCACCGTTATAAAAAACGAAGTCGTTTTGACTTCGGACCATTTGCCACAAAATCAAGATATTTTGACAGTGTGGTCACATTGCTACTGTTAATGGGCTCTATTTTGGGCAAGCCCCGATTTTGCTTGTTTTTTAATGATTTTGTTTTTTTTTTAAATTTGTCCATGCACAAGTAGGAGGGAAAAAAATATATTACAAAAGTTCCGATTTATTTACAGTTAAAAAAAATACCCGTCGGGAAAAAATCTTCGTTACCTAATAACTTTTAAAAAGAATCGTTATGGTTCACTAACGTACAACCACTTAATATTAAAAAAAAATCCCCATATAGCCAAAAAAAAACAACACTTTAAACTGAGGCCATACACATAGCCCATATAAAACAGATTTATTACCTAATATACACAATTTCCGACTCACCTAGCATAATTTGCATTAAATGTGGCCCGTCACATGTTGAGCCAAAAAAAAAATAAACTAGCCCTAAATTAGTCCTGAATCTGCGCCCCACAAAGTAAAAAAATAATACAATACGGCTCATCGCTCAACTTTTAACTATTTACGTTTTTACTTACACAAAAAAATCACCACCTACAAAAAAAAATTAACAAAAAATAAAACACGTCAAGTTTTTTATTGTTCACAACTTTTTTAGCATTAATAGGGCCAAAAACAAAGATATAGATATGTCCCAAAAAAGAAAATATTCGGGGAAAAATTTAACCTCCCAACGCAAAAAAAAATTCCCGAATCGTACAAAAAAAAGGAAATATCCGGAAAAAATTAGCCAAAAAAAAACAACCCAAAAATAGCCTAAAATCTGGCCCAAAGTAAACAAATTTTTACAATCGGGACCCTCAACTTTTAATATTTACGATTTTCTTACACTAAAATTTCCCATATAAACTAATTTATAAAACCATCCCAAAAAAAGGAAATATTCTGGGAAAAAATTAGCCCGTCCACAAAGCTTATTTTTTTTCACTTCGAAATCATAAAAAAAAAAGAAAATATTTTTAAAATTAGCCCCGCCAATAAAGAATCGCCCAAAAAAAAACCCCAAAAACGTAAAAAAAAATTATTCGCGAAAAAATTAGCCCCGCCCCGCATCTCAGAGAGGTACTTTTGCTTGTATGTAAACATTAATGCTTTTTTCTTTAGTTTAAAAGCTATCATTAAAAAGTCCGTCACCTTTATGAATTCTCGTTAGTAGAAAGGACTTATAATGAAATTAGTTATAAAGGGATAAGGACTCTTCACGTAATAGTTTCACTAAAAGGGACCAACCTTTTCTAACTGTGAAACTTAATTTTTTTTAGGTAACCATGGTTTCCGACCTTTTGACCGACTAATTCACGGGGCTCGAGCCCACCACCACACAGATTCAAACCAAGTAAATCCCTCCCCTTTTAGGAGGTTGGCGTGGCCACTTAAAGTTGTTTGCATCTAACTCACACATATTAAAGTGATAGTCATAACTCTCTTTACTACTAGGCCGTGGTCATGTGAAACTTAAATTATGACACATATAAAACTTATCCAAAAGTCTGGGAAGACTTTCAGTTCTTCACTTTCCTTATTCATCTTCACGTATCTCATCAAAACACAGGACCAAGATAGGTTTTGGATTCCAAACCTTGATTTTTCTAATTTAAGCTTATATACCAAGGCAAGAAGGCACATAAATTACTTTGTCCCACAAATTTAATATATAGGTAAAGATCATACCTACAGTTCTAACATTCTGTTGATAAATATAATGCCTCAAAATATTTCCAATTATTTTTCACATCTTTACGTTTTGATAATACGAAAATATAAAAACGTTCAATGTAAAATTAACGTAAACATAGTAATTAGTAGTAATTTTCATTTTCGAAAATTATTTTAATTAAGGGGATATGAATAAATAAATGCTTAAGGCCATGTTATGACTCAACAGGAAATTTTTATTCAACCTCACACTTTTATAATAAAAGTTGTAAACATTTTTATAAAACATTCAAAACATTTTTTTCGAGTAAAAAGAAATGTTTTATCAAATAAACATTTTAAAAATTCAAATTTGTGGTCCTAAAAACGGCTTAGAAAGTTCCAGGATAAATTCCCCTTACAATAATGACAAACTGCGGGTGCGACTCACTCCTAGGGATGCGTGGCCCCTTAAAATACACAGGAGGCCCCTTAAAATTAAAGGGGACCAACACACCTATTTTAATAGGGGGACCGCCACTATGTAGACGCTCCTCCGGGTTTGTTCTATAAATATTTTGACTGGTCACCCCACTCATTTTTCTCACCTTTTTCACTCATTTTTTGCTTAAACAAATCCCCACATTCCTCTCCAAAATCCCTTTGATCATTTAATCATAAAAAGTTTTGTCTTCAAAAGTGATCAATACTTTATTCCTCAAAGTGCAAAGGATAAATACTTCATCTCAAGTGAGAAGTATTAGTTACTTAGTGTGCATCATTGCAATCTTGTTGCATCCATTTCATCATACTTGTAAATCATTTGTATATCTTGTATTTGTGAAGTAGTAGTTAGATCTTGGCGATCTTTGTAAGTATAGTTAGATCGTGGTGATCTTACCAAGTAGTGTTAGATAGTTGTGATATAAATAGTGTGGTGAAGTGAAGAAGTTGTGAAGTTGTGAAGAAGTTGTGAAGAAGTTGTGAAGTTGTGAACAACTAGTGAAGTCGTGTTGTGATAGATTGGTTCTAGCTAAGATTAGAACTCGACATTTAGCTTTGTGTCGTAAATCGGTGTAAGCAACGTTGTGTACGGTTTTCTCCGCCATAAGGAAGCTTGTTGACATAGTGAAGAAAACTCTCGAGTTAGGTGCTCGGAGAGTGGAGTAGGGCGAAGAGGTGCTTCGTTACCGAACCACTATAAAATCCTCCGCGTTGTGGTGAGATTGTTATTAATCTTATCTCTTGTCTTACATTATTTCCTCATACTATCGTATCAATTATTTAGATAAGCATATTGTTCATATTGTGCAAGTATTGAATTCACATAAATTCGAATCTAGAATTTTGACAAACACTTTAAAACCTTACGTTAAAAAGCGGTAAACTATTCAACCCCCCTTCTAGTTTTCAACAATTGGTATCAAGAGCCACGTTAAACAAGATTTTTAAAATAAATTGTATTTTAAAACTTGAATCGATCTATGAAATTGGAAAAATATTTAGAAGGGAAAGCTATGCAAAGACCACCACTATTTGAAAGTGATGGATTTATTTATTGGAAAAAATAGATTCGAAACTTATGTGAATCAAATGAATTATTGACCTTTGGCATGTTATTACCGATGGTGATTTTCCTCCTATTCAAAATAATCCCGAAACTAAAAAGGATGAAGTTGTACATTTTCATAAATAAAACGATGATCTTAAAAAGAAACTTGAAAAAAATAATGAAGCTAAAATGGTAATTTATAATGCTTTGCCACGTAAAGAATACGAAAGAATTTTTATGTGTCTGATTCGTTAAAATCTAACATATACGTAAGAGTAAAATATATAATATGATGGAAAATTACCAAATTACCCTTAAGGACAAAAGTAAAAAGGAAAATCTTCACAAATATATATAATATAATACGTATATAAACCGGGAAGTATGATTCCCGGGTCGTTATCCCCCAACGATTTGTGAAATTGAAACCACGTTTGATGTTCGGACAATGATTTGAATTGAAGACAAAGATTGATTTGATTAACTACTTTTAAAAATTAAAATAAACAAATTATAACAATTAAGCATGACGTACAAATTAGGGACACCATTTTTAACTAAAACGCAAAACGGGACCCCTAACGGGAGGCTCTAAAAACCCTAAATTTCTAAAATTAAACCTAACTTAATTTTTTTCTTTTTAAATGGACTCTATTTGACTAAAAAGTAAGTTTAAAGAAAACTAGAACAAAAACAGAGTTGAAATGAGCTTTAAAACACGAAAAACGAGAACGGGAACAAATCTCGTTCTTTAAAAATCGAAATTTTGCAAATTAGACCCTACGAAAGCAAAACTAATTTTCCTATAAACTTTATGACAAAAGAAAATTTTCTAAAAAAGATTTATATTTTACTAATTATTTTTTATTTTTTATGATTTTTTAAAGTTTTTAATGAAAATAAATGTTTAAAAATACTAAACTATCTATAAAAATTCTAGAAAAAATACAGAAAATAGCTTATACTAATTAGAACCTAGGAAAAATAAGCTTGAGATCACAGCTTATTGAATAAGCTGCGAAATAAGCTAAAAACAGATTATAGACTTAAAAGGGAAAAACGTGTATAAAAGTAAAGTGTTGCAAGGTTATAACGAAAAAGACCCAAGGGCGCAGTGGTAGTGAGTGTGGTGTGTGTGTTATAAAAGGGTTGAAAGTGTTGAGGTCGGGGGTTCGAGTCTTGCTCACCCCCGATTTCCACTTTCCCCTTTTTTTTCAAAAACTTATAAAAGCAAAGTTTTAGAACAGCTGAAAATAAGCATTTTTAATAAAAGAAACTTTTTGTGAAAATCCATAAATAAGCTGTTAAACAGCTTATAATATGACAGAAAGTACTTAGCTACTTTTTTTGGCTTTTTAAAGGATTTTTAGAACTTCACAAGCTAAAATAAGCTAAACCCTAAGAACAAAAAGCACTTCTAAGACTAAAGTTAACCTAATAAGCTACTAGAGAATAACTAATAAGCCTGAAATCTCCAAATAAGCTCAAACAGTACTAACTTAATGTTAGTACTGCTAAGCTTTTTACTTAAAGCTACTAAACTACTAAGAGCTAGATAAGCTCTTGGGAAAAGCTTAAACTGAGCTTATCTACTTTTCTTAACCTAATAAGCTAAATTGCACAAAAATAAGCACAAAGTGACAATCCATAAGCTGAAATTCTCAAATTAGCATTAATAGAAGACTTAAAACCAAACAGTCCCTACAGGAATCTTTAAGCTTATTTTTAGATAAGCTCTTGGATCCTTGTGGGGAAATAGCTTATTAAAGCTTATACTACAACTAAATAGCTACTCTAATCTACTTTTAAAAATGATTTTGAAACAAAATAGCTTAATGAAAAAGCACTTTGAAAACAGTCTTAAGGCTTAAATCATGCTGAGTTTTACTTTGAAACTGAAAAGACAAAAGGCAATATTGCAGCTTAAGTTTAGATGACAAAATAAGCTAAAATTTTAAAACTAATTGTAAAAAACTTGTGAAATATGACCTAAAAGCTACTTATAATCTGAAAATCAAAAGCTAAATGCTAAATTAACCTACTGAAAATTGAACTAGAAAATGACTATATTATCTTTTTTTTAAGCTACTGATGCAGTTGGCATACTAATGAACTAAATTTAAAAACCTTCAAATGCAGACCTAATATCCTTCTTTCTACTCTATTTTATCACTTATCTAAATACAAATTAAGCAATTACAAAAGCTAGAACTGATTTGAGCTTATAATGCTAACTAAACCTAATCAGACTTGAAAGTTTACTAGATTAACCTTATAAATCCTAAATAACTTCTAACCTAGTTTATAAAACTACCTAAAACAGACTTATATGAGATTAGAAATAAATTTTAAAGACCAAAAAGCCACAAGCAGTACTAACTTGTAGTTAATACTGCTGTGCCAAACACCACTTTAACTAGTCTCAAAATCATTTTTGCTTATGAAAAAGAAATTAAGAGTTTAAATCCTAAATACCAGATAACAAATGGATTTAAACAACCTTAATAAACATAAAACTAAAAGCAAATAAGCTAGAAACAATAAGCTACAAGTTAAGCTAATATTTTTTAGTTTTTTTTTGACAGTTTTATGAATTAAACTAAGAAATTATGATCTAAACTATTAAAACTTAAAACAAGGATATCCCAAACATATTTTATAAGCACAATATAAGACAAAAATTAAAAAACATATACGCTTGAACTTTAAGAAGAACTTTAGGCATAAATGACTAGGAATTTAAAGATAGAAAGGATAAAGAAAACTTACAAAGGCCTTAGCTAAACAAAGGCAATAAATAGCTCAATAGAGCTGTCAACAGCTCTAGCTTATCACAAGGATAAGCTAGTGAGGTCCCATAAGCTCTTCCATGATTAGCTTATCATCCAAATGTCCAAAGTTCATTAAGCATGGGTAATTAACTGATTTTAAGGATTTAAGTAAATTAGATGAATTGACTTAAGCTCATTTTGCGCTTAGAGACTCAAAGAGCTAATAGAGCTTATTAGAAGCATTAAACAAATACAATGACTAAACATTTTGGATTATTGAGGCTTATGACGATTTAGTAAAAATGAACTTTTAATTTCTTAATTTGAAGAAATAGAATTTCAATGTATTGAAAGATATTACAATTACTGAATTTGAAAAGCTAAAGCTAAAGTTTAAAAGCTAACATTCATAAGCTAAAAATTCTAAAAGCTAGAAAACTAGATAAAAAGAAAAGTCTCCGTGTATGATTGAGTGAGGGCTATTTATAGCCTGGCAAAGATGCTTCTAGGTCTTCTAGCCTCTCTTGGATCCTGTCCCTTCATTCCTTCCAATGATTGGATCTCAATTGGGGTCCGTTAGATCAAATTTTAGCTCACACGGATTGTCAGCGTGGCAATCCGTGATGTTGACAATCCGTGATGTGACACTCCTATGCTTCTTTTGTACTCCTTTTAGTGCAAAAATCTATCCTTTGTGTGTTTTCTTCAATCCACGCGTGTCATTCCCTTTTGGGTTTTGGCCAATGAGAATGAGAGATGATGTAATACTCTGCCAATGTGTACTTAGCCAATTGAATTACCCTTCCAGCCACTTAATTTGCACTTGCCCCTTGATTTTGACCTCATGGTAAAAGGAAGAAGACGGTGAATAGTAGAAACTACTTTTCCCGCGCCTTTTCTTTTATAAAGGGTGCGTTTGATTTCGTTGACCCGGGGTATTAATTTTTGTGCTTATAAGGGTTTTGGGCACAATGTTTTGGGGCCGGTGTTTGGGTTTTTTTAGTGTTATAAGAAATTAACGGGTGTTAACTCTTATAAACAAGAGTTAACACCATTAGGGTTTAAGGACTCTTTTTGCAATTTGGTTAATTATGAGGGACTGTTTGGTATTTTTAGGATTTGTCTTTTTATGGTTGACCATTGTTGACCATAGGTTGACTTTTGTTAACCTTGATAGCATTCTCTGGCTTTTGCACACTCAATTCCGTTTCCGTGTTCGTGTTTGTCCGGTTTTAACCGTTTTCTTGAGATTTTTGCAATATCCGTACCTCCAATTCACATATCACTAAAGACAAACAAGAAACATTCAAGCATTTTAAGCACAATTTTGTCTTTTTAGGGTTATTTTTGATATAAAACGGATATGTGTTTTCACACATATCAAAATTCCACAAACTATGCGATTGCGTGTCCTCACGCAATGTTATATGCCCTATAACCAAATACCTTAAAACTTCCCCAAACTAAACCTTTGAAAAGTAGCAAAGACTTTTGTGGGAAAAATTAAGAAATCACAAGTTATAAAACACCCCCTTTTCCCATTTTTCTAAAACTTTTTCATATATATATATATATATATATATATATATATATATATATTAATATATATATATTTTTCTTTTTTCTTTTTTTCTATATTTTATCTTTTTTAATATTATATTAAACTTAGAATATTTCAACTTTCATATTTTCATAAATGTTAGGGATCATAAAACAAGATGCATATCGATACCGAGAATGGCCCACATAAAGGGTTTAAATTCATCGTACAGACTTTTTACTTATCCAAACCAAGCTTTAAACGAAATCACAGCTAAATATCAGTAAAGATACTAATACTACTCATATTTGCAACTTGTGAACTTTTCACTCCCGACATTTGTTATATCTTAGGTGAGTGTGCTATTTTGAATTTCAACTATGGATCAACATTTTGCAACATACTATGCTTCAACGTTCTACCTAAGAATAATGAGTTTGAAGGCGAGATCATCCCATTGTATGCGACTTTTTCGTACTCGGCACATCCCAACCTTGGGCTAAGGTGAAGAGGCTTTGACACCGAGGAGAATAGTTATCGGGGAATCACATACCTTAGGTTTCAAAAAAACTCTTAGGTTTCCAGGATATTCTTAGTTATAAATGAATAGTTCAAAGTGCAAAAAGCATCATTTGAAATTTTAAACAAAAAAAGGAAAATCTATTTATTAATATTATTAAGACATTTATGCAATTGTAACCCTCGACCTTTTAGAAGGCTGCAACATCGGTTGTGAGCCGGCAAGATGCAGCAAACTTTTATCAGTCTCGGATTTTTATTCTTACTATGGGCTTTCTTTAGAAGACTACCACATCGGTTGTGAGCCGGCAAGAGGTAGTAAACTTTTATCAACCCACAGCTTTTATTATAATATTTTTAATTATTTTATCATCATTTTTTTTCTCTTTTTTTATTTTTTATAAAAGACTTCTTTTTGAAAAATTCAAGTATAAATTTGAACTAAGACTAAAATTTTTGCTATATATATAAAAAATTGTTGATTTAAGTTTAGTCTCCAAAATAGCACGTATATTAATCCGGTTAAGAGCTTATGGGAGGAAAAGCAACAAGTCACATACATGAGCTCTTAAGATTTCCAAATAATCCTTGTTTAGCATCCTACTCATGCCTAACTCTATCATTTTTCATTCTTCGCAAATTCTTGCGAACTACGCATAGCCAAAGTTTAATAGGGACCATGTAGAGCTCAACACGCTCGATCGGGTCAAAATTTACTCTTATTCTACCCAGCAAGAAAGTCAAAATTGTGACAAAAACACTTATTTTATTTTTGAAAATTTATAATTTTCATATTTTTGATATATTTTTGGTGAAACAGGGGTCGTGAGAACCAAGGGTTAAAAGTAGGTAAGATCATATCGAAGATATACTACCCCATACTAAAATCAAACATTGTCCTCAATGTTTCCTAGCCTAAGACTTAAAAACCCCATACTAGAACTCAAAAAGGTCGAATGCATAACTCAAACATGAAGAAAGTATCACAAAAATCTTAAGCCGTTTATTAAGTGTGCTAAAAGATAAATGTTAGACGATAATAATCTTTAGGATATCGAATTTCCCCAAACTAATGGCAATCAAATGCTAGGAAGCTTGAGTGGACCGGGACAAAACACCGAACACGAGAGTCTTCAAAAAATTTGGGTCTATCCTGCAAACAATCACAAGTACAAACAACAAACACAAAGAATGGAAGAGTACAAGCCTCCTCACAACACATTAGAAATAAGAAAGAAAATAGAAAATAGATAAGCATGGGGTGCCTCCCACGAAGCGCTTTGTTTTTGGTAACCGAGTCACATAGCTTGACTCGATTCCTGAATTCATTCGTCCTTAGGGAAAGTCTGGAGATCTGGGACAACCATGGTTGGTGTGTCCCCTCCGAAGTAGTGCTTAGTATCCAGGTGGCGTTCAAACTTGTGAAGTTGGATCCGTAGGGAAAAACATTACCTCCATCATCCCCTCGAAGTTAATTTTGCGGTTGATTTCAAGTGCCATATGGAAAAACTTCGGTAATAGTGAAAGGGCCAGACCATCGGGGGTCTTTAGCTTTCCAAGATTATCTGTAAACGAGAGTTAAAAAGCTAGACTAGACTTGTCACTCAACAATGAAAATGCGGTTTTTTATCTTTGAGTCGTGAAGCTTCTTTGTCATCTCCTTATAAATCAAAGAATTCTCGTATGCTTGATCACGAAGCTTATTAAGTTCATTAAGTTGCAGCTTTCGGTGATCGCCCGCATGGTTTTTTAAGATCGAAATTAGCATGTTTTAATGCCCAATACGCTCTATGCTCTAATTCGATAGGTAGATGACATGACTTTCCATACACGAGTTTGTAGGGGTTGCAACCAATTGTGTCTTATAAAGATGTACGAAATGCCCATAGAGGCTTCATCAAGCCTATCAGACATTGAGCAGATTTATCCAATGTTCTTTTTAAAATACGTTTTAAACCTACGATTTGACACCTCGACTTGACCACTCGTTTGAGGGTGGTAAGCGGTAGCAAGACGATGAGTGACCCCATACTTAGACATTACTTTAGCAAATTTGTCATTACAGAAATGGGTCCCAAACGTATCGCTTATTATAGCTTCGGCTGTACGAATCGAGGCAAAACAAAGATTTCATAAAACTTATACTACAACTCTAACATCGTTAGTGGGGAGCTAGCGCCTTGTCTTCTACCATTTCGATTTGTAATCAACTGCTTATGAGTATGTACTTATTTCCTCTAGATGACGGAAAATGGTCCCATAAAGTCTATGCCCAGACATCAAAGATTTCACACACTTGGATGGAATTTTCGGCATCTATCTCGTTGTGAAATATTCCTGCACGCTGGCATGAGTCACAGTTTTTGACTAACTCATGGGCATCTTTGTAGATTGTGGGCCATAAAATCCTGAATCAAAAACCTTTTTGGCGGTGTAATTGGCACCGTAATGTCCCCCGGTGGGTCCACTATGGCAAGCTGTGAGGATGTCGACAACTTCTTGGCCTGAAACACATCACCGGATCACTTGATCGCATGTTTTGAATTAGAAAAGGTCCGTCCTAAAAATAGTGTTGACATCTTTGAAAATTTGAGTTTTGCTTGATGTTGACATTCCTTTGACAATGAAATTCCCCGCGTGGTAATTTGCATAATCGGCAAACCACAGGGTACTTGGGTTTACTCACGAGAAGTCACCATATTAAGTGTCTCGAGAGGAAAAGTTTCGTTTATTTCCTTTGGATCGAGAGCATTTTCATACGGGTTTTCTAATCGGGAAAGAATGTTCGGGCTGCGTAATTCTCTATTTAGGCTCCTTCGTATCAATTACTTTTAAAATCGGAATTCCTTGAAGAAGGAGAACCCATCATAGCATCTTGCTTTGTGCATCTTTCTTAGCAAATAGGTACTTAAGGGCAGAATGGTCCGTATACACTATGCTTTTATTCATGATGAGGTATGACCGGAATTTTTCGAAAGCATACACCACAGCTAACATTACTTTTTCTGTTATGGTGTAGTTTGATTCTGCCTAGGTCATTGTTTTGCTTGCATAATGTATAGGCCTAAAGTGTTTCTCAATTCGTTGCCCCAGAACCGCACCTATGGAAAGTCGCATGCATCGCACATAAGCTCAAAGGGCTGGTCCCTTTTTGGGGGCAACATCAGAATTGAATGCTCTCGGTTAATTTCTTCTTTAAGGTCTGAAAAGCTTGAATGCATTCCTCTGAGAAAATAAAAAGAGTGTTTTTCTCAAGGAGATGTGTTATGGGTCGAGAAATCTTTGAAAAGTCCTTGATGAAATCTACGGTAAAAACCTGCATGTCCGAGCAAACTCCTAATACCTTTGACGGTCGTTGGGGTGAGGTAATTTAGCAAGACGTCTATTTTGGCTTGTCAACTTCTATTCCTTTCTTTTGAATTTTTAAAATTGTCAATGTACGATGCTTCTTTTCACCATAAAATGGTTTTTTCTAATTTAGAGGCCGATTAGTGTCTTCACACAGTTTTAAGCATCCTTTCTAAATTGGAAAGGCATGTTGAAAAAGAATTTCCGAAAACTGAAAAGTCATCCATGAAAACTTCCATTGTCTTTTCAATCATATCATGGAAAATAGCCATCATACACCGCTAGAACGTGCTTGGTGCATTGCATAAGCCAAAAAGCATGCGGCGGTAAGCAAACGTTCCGTTCTATGGGAGGATGAATGTGGTTTGTTTTCTTGATCTTTGAATCGATTGGTATTTGAAAATAACCCAAGAAACCATCAAGGAAACAATAGTATTCATTTCCTGCGAGTCTCTCAAGCATTTGATCCATAAACGGCAAAGGGAAGTGGTCTTTCCGAGTAGCTTCGTTCAACTTACGATAATCAATACAGACTCTCCATCCCGTTACAAGTCTAGTTGGTACTAATTCATTTTTATCATTGGTCACTACGGTCATCCCTCCTTTCTTTGGCACACAGTGCACTGGGCTCACCCAAGGACTATCCGAGATTGGGTAGATCAATCCAGCGTCAAGAAGTTTTTCAACCTCTTTCTTAATGACATCATGGATCTTTGGATTAACCCTTCTCTGATGTTGGACCGCTGGTTCATAGTCCTCTTCCATTAGAATTTTATGAGAACAAAATTCTGGATTAATACCCTTTATGTCGGAGAGTTTCCAAGCAATTGCTCACTTTCGAGACTTAAGAACCTTTTTGAGAGCGGTCTTTTCAACGATACTCAAATCTTTGGCAATTATGACCGGCAACTTATTGTTGTCTTCCAAAAATGCATATTCGAGATGAGGTGGTAAGTCCTTAAATTCGACCTCAGGAGGTTCATCAATAACCTTCCTCAAAATTAGAAGAAACTTCCATGGCTAGAAAAGCATCGATCTCATCAATAAACACTCAACCTTATCGGACAAAGGTATGTTAAGTAAAACTGGCTCATCGGAATCTGAAACGTTGGAATTCTCAATTTTGACATCTTCAACCATCTCGTTAAAGAGAGGATTTACGTTGCTAGAGGTGAAGTTGTCATCAAATTCGAAAAGTAGGTTTGAATAAACTTGAAAATTTTCTTCATGAACGACTTTTTTTAAGAAGAGTGAGTTCATTGGCGAACTCCTCAAGATTATCACTAGTCTTCACCGGAGAAGAACTAGGAGGAAGAGCATCGAAATAATTAGTGGTAATGCCACTAAATGGCTCATCTTTCGAAAAATCAATGACAGAAATAGCATGAGCAAATTGCTTGTTCTTGCTTTTTTCAGATTTTTCAGCATAAAAGACAAGGTCATCGCTTCCTACTCTTAAAGTTAATTTTTCGTCGTATAAATCAATGAGAGCTTTTGCAGTGTGAAGGAAATGTCTCCCTAAAATAATAGGCACTCTCGGGTTTGGTTCAAAATTAACCACAACAAAATCAGCAAGAAAAGTGAAACCATCAACTCTAACTACAACATCCTTGGCTATACCTATAGGGTGCGTAACAGAACGGTTAGCAAGCTCGAGTGTCATTCGGGTGGGCTTCAAAGCTCCAAGCCCAAGTTGCTTGTAGATAGAATAAGGCAAAAGATTTATGCTAGCTCCGAAATCGGCTAAAGCATTAGTCCTATCAAGTTCTTGTAAAGCACACGGAATAAGAAATTTTCCTGGATCTTTGAGCTTTTCGGGAACTTTGTTCAAGATGATGGCAGAACATTCAACATTTACGGTTGTGATGACGATTTCTTTAAGTTTCTCTTTGTTTCTCAATAAAGTGCTGAACCATTTGTTGAATTTTGGCATTTCGATGAGAGCATCTTTTAAACCAATTTCTAAATGGAGTTGTTTAAACAACTTCATAAACCTGCTATGCTGAGCACTAGGTTTATCTTTTTCTCTTACTTTCATCCTCTCGGGGTATGGAAGTTTAGGCTGATATGAATCAGGCTCTGGAGAATTAGGCTCTTGAACAATTTTCTTAGTCTTTGGTTTTGGAATTTCAATAAAAATGGAATCATGATCCTCCAGAGGTGGGACTTGTGCGGTATTTTTTGAACTTGGTTTTTGCACTTTATCCATTGACGTCTCTGGATTTTTTTCGGGTTCCTTTAGATAGAAACAATGGGTGTAGGAACAAGAGGAGTCGAAGGTCCTTCACAATTTTTACCACTTCGTGTGGTGATAGCATTGACATGCTCATGAGGGTTAGTCACGGTTTGACTTGGTAGAGTTCCTGAATTTGAAGACGAAGCGGTGTTGGAAGTTATGAACTTAGAAAGCATTTCCGTTAAATTTGTCATCTGGTTTTGTAAACCTTGGCCTTGATTTTGCATATTCCGTAATACAACATCATTAGCCTTGACATAATTCTCAAAATTGGTCTTTGAAACGCCTTGCATTTGTTGAGGAGGAGCTTGATAAACTGGTGGTTGATTAGTTGGAGGTTGGTAAACTTGTCCTTGGTTGAAGTTACTTCCACGGTTTTGATTGAAATTGGTTCCTCGATTTTGGTTGAAATTATTTCCTTGATTTGGATTGAAACGGTTTTGATTGTTTTGAATCGGAGGAAAACCAGGAGGTCGGATTTGGTTTGAAACCATCGGAGGTCTAGAATTGGTATTTCCTTGATTAAAATTGGCTGCAGCAGCTTGTGAAACGTACTCTTGAATGTTGTCTTGATAAACGTTGCCATCGGTGGCTGGACAGTTTTTATAAGAATGAGCACCTCCACAAGTTACACAACTCTGCTCGACCACTTTTACGGTTGCGGGAGCTTGGGCTTTTTGTTTGTCGATAAGCATAGTCTTCATCAAATTCTTAAGTTCAGAAACTTCGGTTGTAAGAGCAGCAACATCTGGTGAAATTTCCGAAGTAGATGAATTCAAAAACTCACTTTAGCAACGACTGCTTTGTTTTGTGAATTACGAACCTTAGATTTACTCTCGATAATTCTCAAGCATTCACGAGGCATCTTATCCAAAAAGTTTCCACCCGCAGCAGAATTTAACGAATCTTGATCATTAGCATTCAAAGCATTATAGAACGTATCCAACTGATGTAACTCAGAAAATCCGTGATGTTAGCATGCTCGAAGAAGGTCATTAAATCGATCCCAAGCCTCGTAAAACGATTCGTCAAATCTTTGTTAAAATCTCGTGATTTCGTTATGGAGATTTGTCGTTTTTGAAGGAGGAAAGAATTGATTAATGAATTTTGAAACAAGATCATCCCATGTCAAAATTGATCGAGGAGGTTCTTTTTCTAACCAAATCCGGGCTGACCCTTCAAGAGAAAACGGAAAAAGCATAAGCTTAATTGACGTGCTCGGGATATCCGAGAATCTCATTGTTGAAGTAATCTTATTAAAATAACGGATGTGAGCATGTGGATCCTCTTTATCATGTCCGAAAAACTGTTTGTTTTGAGTATGATTGATCAAACCATGCTTTAACTCAAAGTTAGCATTGATTTCGGGAATTACAATTGCATCCTCGTACCCCTCGGTGGGTGCTTGGAGCAATTATGCCATAGTCCGGTTATCAGCCATCGGAACTAATGAAGGATTAACAAAAGGTTCTTCTAAATGAAATGGTTGAACAACAGTCGGTTGGATTTGTTGTTGTCGGTTACGGTTGCGGGTTTGAAGAGATTATCTTTAGAGCGTATATATATGTAAAAGTAGAAATTTGCATTGATGTTTAAGTTTGTCTTCCGTTTTCGTTTTAGAAGAAATAGGATAGTTAAATAAAAAATAAAACAATAAAATATGTAAATATAATAAGAAAATTGTTTTAAAATTTACTTCTTTCTAACCTTTGTTCTTATTGTCTGACTGTTCTCAGAACCGTTACGACAGTATCCCCTTTTGACTACAACATCATCCGCACATCCGACAGAATTAGTACAACCCAAACCGAAATAATCCCCAGTAATAACCGCACGAACCAACTGTAACCTGTGCATTGTCACACACCAAAGTAGGAGAAAAGACTAGCAGACCACCTCCCCAACTTATAAAACTAAATTTTTCCTGAGTACGCGAGCCTCCTTTTACAGTTCGGTTCCTTATCTTTTTACCTTCCTGCTTATTAACTATATATTTTTTAAAACGGATATATAAACGGAAGGACAAAGAGAAGACAACTTAAAACCAAATAATCAATATTTCTTTACGGTGCTCTTAAAATTTTACTTTTAAGGCTGAGCGTTATTCGTATACTTTCGGTATGTTATTTCGTTTAGTAAATGACACAAAATGGCAAGTTTTGAAATCTTTTTATTCGACACGTTCGGGAACATAGTCTAATGGCAAAGTTACTCAATTTTAAAGGTATTATTTGTTGGTGTTCTTATATTTACCAACATTTTGTAACGATTTAAGAACTATTTTAAAGTGGCAAATATTTTTTGGTTTTTTTTGTTTTTTCTTTTTTGTTTGTTAATCACATTCTATTGGGATTTGTTTATTACTATAAAAGAAAAAGGAAATTGATTTGTTTAACTGTTTTATTTTTTTATTATAAGAGTTATATCTTTTGTTCGCTTTTGATTTGTTTTTTAAAAGCGTAACTTTCAAAAACTAAAGGTTCTCCAAAAAACGATCAACAAACTTCAAACGAGAGAATTGTAACACAATTCTCCGGCAACGGCGCCAAAAATTGGTTGTAGCAATTTCACGTATATAATATATATCTAAGTATTTATAGAAATATACAAATAATCCTTGAGAACAAAGATTAAATGCAATTTAAACACAAATATATATAAAATAATACGTTTTTTTAACCGGTAAGTGATTATCGGGTCGTTTCCCAAAGAAATAGCAAGAGTTGATTTGATTAACTACTTTTAACAATTAAAATTAACAAATACTAACAATTAAGCATAAAGACAAATACGAGAATACAAAATTTAACTAAAAACGCAAAACGGGACCCTTAAATGAAGGTCAAGAACCCTAATTTGCTAAAAATAAACCTAACTTAAAATTTTCTTTTAAATGGACTCTATTTGACTAAAAAGTAAGTGTAAAAAAAACTACAACAAAAACGGAGTTGAAATGAACGTTAAAACACGAAAAACGAAAACGAGAACGAATCCCGTTCTTTAGAAAATGAAATTTTGCAAATTAGACTCTATGAAAGAAAAACTAATTTTCCTTGGAACTTTAGGGTAAAAGAAAGATTTCTAAAAAAGATTTATATTTTTTTGATTATTTTTCTATTTTTTATATTTTTTAAAAGTTTTTAATGAAAATAAATGATTAAAAATACTAAATGAACTCTAAAAATTCTAGAAAAATGACAGAAAATAGCTTAAACTATTTAAATCCTAGGAAAAATAAGCCCGAGATTGCAGTTTATAAAATAAGCCACGAAATAAGCTGTGACAGCTTAATAAGCTTATTAAGCCAAAATGTGTATAAGAATTTAAGTGTGCAAAGGTCTTATGAAAAAGACCCAAGGGCACAATGGTAAGGAGTGGGTGTGTGTGTGTATAAAAGGTTGAGGTGTTGAGGTCGGGGGTTCGAGTCTTGCTCACCCCCGACTTCCACTTCCCTTTTTTGTTGGTTTTTACAAAAAACTTAAAGAACAAAAGTTGTAGAGGACAACTTTTTAAACAACTTTAATAAAGTGACTACTAGCTTAAACTCAAAATTAAGCTCTCAAAAAGCTTTTTAATAAGATGTTAACAGAAAGTGGGCTTTTAAGCTCTAAAAAGCTAATTTTCACTTAAAAGCTCACACACAACTCATTTTAAGCTCAATTTAAGTTCTAAAAACTGTTCTAAAAAGCTTATGATGTGTAAAAGCTAATTATGAAAAGCTAACTTGACTGAAAACACTAAAAGATATCTAAATCTAATGTTCAAAAGGGCAAACTCAGAAACTTCTCCTTAAGGCTTAAAACTAGAAAAGCTAAATTGCACAATAAGCGATTTCAGGATTTGAGCTTTTAAAAACTTAACAACCTACTTATAAACTAATAATCCAAATCATAAAAACAAATTCTACAAGCTAGAAATCAAAATTTAAAAGCTAATTTCTAGTTACTACTGTTTTTGGTTTTTTTTAGGTTTTTTATGAACTTTAAAAGCAAATTAAACCTAGAGATTAAGCTAGAAATGAAAAACAGGACTTAATCTATATTAACCTATATCTAATCTATAAACGTACTAAATTCTACTTAAGCTAGCTTAAATGCTTATGAAAAGGCAGTAGTAGTAACAACAGTTTCTACTGCTGGTGCAATTGTCCAAAGGCCAAAACCACAATTGCAGGTGTCCTTAAGGGACAAACCTGCACTACACACTCTTTTTTAGTGTGTCTAACTTAACATAAACAAGATCCAAGCTCACAAGAGCTTGGATTCAAAATTCTCTTATTAGTTTTTTTAAAACAAACTCCCCTGGTGCAGGAGAATAGAAATAAGCCTAACTTTCTAGATTTTTAAACCTAACCTTTAAAATCTCTTTAACTACTGATGTAAAGTGATTATAAAACTAGCTCAAATAAATCTATCCACTGCATTTGACTTTAGAAGGTCAAACTTCACTAAACCAAACACTCCTTTATACTAATGAACATTTATTAAGCTAGTGAAATGAAAATCTAATTAACAATTTCCTATTACCAGATAATAAACAGCTTTTCACCAGTTTAACAAACATAAATCAACATTCAAATTAGCTAGAAATTAAGATCTACAAACTATGCTAACTATTTTTGGTTTTTTAATGATTTTTAGGACAAAAATTGCAACACTAAAATCTAAACTATATTAACTAAAACTAGATGATCAATTAAGACTGATAAGCATATAAGATGATAATAAGCTTAAATAAACTAACTAGAAAGTATAATAAGCATTTGATAAGAAAACAAGCATATTCATAAGCTAGAAATTTAAAGACAAAGGAAATAAATGAGAACTTACAGTGCGCTTTAGCTAAACAAAAGCAAAAATGCTCAAAGAGTTTTTCAACAGTTCTGGCTTATCATTGAAACGCCAGTAAAAGTCCTTGGAAACTCATCCTTTGCTAGTTTCCCTTTCCTAAGCCTTTTATCCAAATAGATAAGGTTTTAAGCTGATTTTAGGGGTTTTAGTTGATTAAATGAACAATGTAGCTCAATCAAAAGCTTATAGACTTGTGAGAGCATATAAGAGCTTATGAATTCGTAAACTAACACTAGAGCTTATAGAGAACTTTTGACAATTTATTAAAGAGAACTTAAATTTCATTAACTAAAAAGCTTGATTACAATACTTAAAAAGAGAATTACAAACGTTTAACTGAAAATTACATTTACTTAAAACTTAAAACTTAAGCTAAATTACCTAAAAATCTAAAAGCTAAAACCTAGGTAAAGAAAAAGATAACTGTGTGTGAGGATGAGAGGCCTTTTTATAGCATCCAGCTGAACCTTCTAGGCTCCAAAGTTTGTTAGATCCTCCTCCAATCATTGGCCCTTGATTCCTCTAATCATTGAGTACTCATTTTCAACCGTTGGATCACTTATGAGCTCACACGGATTGCCAGCTTGGCAATCCGTGATTGAGACAACTTGTGCTTCTTTTAAGAGTGTAAGTAGTGTAAAATCCCATCTCTCTTTGTGTTTCTTCCATGATCTACGTGGCATCCTTTGTTGGGTATCAACCAATGAGAGCATTTGGTGATGTAAACTTCTGCCCATGTGTACTTAGCCCCTTGAATTGTCCTTTTTGGCCTTTAATTTGTAAAACCCCTTTGATTTGACCCGTAGGTAAAAGGAAGAAGAAGGGTGAACAGTGGTAAAACTGTTTTTCCCGCTATTTTTACTATAAGGGCGTGTTTAAGTGTGTTTGACCCGGGTGTGTTTTGTTTGACTTCGGGTTATAAAAGGGAAATGGGCCTTGGGCCGGGTATTGGTTTTGGACTTTAACAATTGTTTTAACTTTAGTTTTTCTGGTTTTGACCGTTTTCTTGTGGTTTTTGCTTTATCCGTACCTGCACATACAAAACACAAAAACAAGCATATCTTTGCCATTTTTATT
>BQNB010072614.1:0-17575 GCA_026074375.1 Tanacetum coccineum
AACTAATTAATTGACCGAGACTTAAATACATAATGAATGAACTTCATGTTCGACTCAATATTTTGAGGCTAACACATATGTGTTAGAAAGATTCTATACTTTAGCTGGAAATCCTGTCAAGGATATTCTTCTTAAATTGAATCTACCTGATCACAGGTCGATCCTTACGGATTAGAAGGTTACTCCAACCAAACACAGGCGAATGAAAAAGCCATATTCGTCCCCTGCTTTATTGCTAACTGTTTTAATGCTGGATACTTAAAGATGGAGGTGAAGGTACCTGGTTCTAGCTGACTCACAGATTCATAGCCACATACTCATACCCGACCGACAAACATAAAGACATCATGAAAGCTTAAGTACATATTTTAAGACTTTTGCTACTCTAATACCGTACATCTTTCTTGAAGTGACAAAGTATTAAAGTCAAAGAATTTCAAAGAAGTTTTTGTCACTCTGATACCGAAAGACTCTCTCGAAGTGACAAAGTATTAAAGTTAAAGTATTTTAAGAAAGATGCAATATTAAAGGTTTTCAAGTCAACAAATCAAGAAAGGTATGTGTATGTCAGTCCAGAAGTCACAAGTTTACAAGATGACAAAGATTACAAGATGGCAAAATGAGATTATGCTTGGTTGATGATCTCAAGGTGCTCAAAATCACATTCAAGTCAAGATAAAGGAATAAGCTCAAACCTAAAAGTCAATGATCACTACATCAAATCACAAGTCAATGATTGAAGTTGAATGAGCTCAAGACTAAAGATAAAGCATAGTATGCTAGGTTTAAGTTTCTGTAAGATGGAGCGACCTCCCTTAGGGGGAGATTGTTAGGAACACGAAAGTGTCGGTCGCTTCCATATATAACAGTCGTTAGCTCGTTAAGTAATTTTTGGAAACTTACATAGTTAGTTAGCAAAGGCCCATGGATAAACCCATGCAAGCCCAAGCCCGCTTGTTCATTGTAAGTATATAAACACCTCTCCATGCCTTGGAGAGGTGGTTGGTTGTTCATTTTCACACATAATATTACAAGTTTACTTTCTCTCTCTAAGTGTTCATCCAACCCTCTTTCTCTCACTAAAACAACTTTCCTCATCTTTCCATGTATGTTATATGATTATTCTTCAATAAGATCATGAATAAATAAACAAAGAACATTAAACTAAATAAATGCCAAGAAAAAATAATTAAACATAATTGAACACATAACATAAATAATAAAAAATTATAGATTAAGAAATCATCAAAGGATAAAAGATTAACCAAACTTTAATCGAGTAATGTTGTGTACAATAAAGTGCTAATTATCTTGCTTTAGACCCGCTAGTCGAATGCCATGGCAAACCTAGAAGGGTTTGCCTTTTCACGAAACCAAATTGTTCGTCCCTTCATGCTTGTTGTCGATGCACCGAAAAGAAAAAGAAAGGGGAATGCCTCATAATGTTCCCGCTGGTTTGTTTTTATAAGGAATTGGAAGTTTAGGATTTGTACGCCCCTGGTCCGTAAAGTTCCAACATGTTTTATTTCCATTCCTTGTGGCTTATTAACCCGTAGCAAAATAATAAAAACTTAATATGGATCGCCCATTTTAGCCCTCCACCATTCTTAACGTAAAACATTAAATCCTTGAGCTTTAATAATAATCGTTACACAGTTAGTCCCTGGAGTTACTCGACTTTGTGCCCAATGTACTTTATTAAGGCGTAACTCCATCGAGTCGATTATGTCGTAATTCTTCTTAAGCTTATAATCTTTCGCCAAATAGTGATTAGTTACAGCGCAAGTTCAACGACTTACTTACGCCGTAACTCCTTTTGATATTTTGGGTTTCATACTTCCTTTTTGACTACGGATTAACCAAAGCGGGCATGTTACGCCGTAACAATCTTGAGACTTCAATAATCAACTGGCCCAACACAACATTTGGGCTTTTTTTTCCTTTCATGCGTTTTACCCTTTTATAAATATAGTACCGCTACTAAATAATTTAGTAGAGGTACTATTCTTCTTTTTAGCCTTGAGTTTCTTCCTGGATGAATATAATAGTGGATTTAGTACCTCTACTAAATAACTTAGTATCGGTGTTATTCTTGTGTATCCATCCTAACTACACTATAACCAAAGCGGGCATGTTACACCGTAGTTGTCTTGAAACTTAGACAATTAATTGGCCATCGTAATGTGTTATGACGTAGAGACCTCGTCCCTTCTAAGCTGTAAATATCCCTGAATGCAGATTTCATGTACTTTGTCCATTCTTGGCCATTTCTTGCATCTTTTCGTTCCACTGCCTTGATTAACATGAATATGAAAATATGAATGAATTAAGTACAAGATTCATATTAAAATAATATAAAACAAGACAATAAACAAGGGAATTTGATATAGAAATGTATGAATTATTTGATGTCATTAATGCTTCAATCAGATTAGTCTCAAAATTCAAAACGAAATAGCTTACCCAACCATGGAAAACTCTGTTTAAGATCATTAACCGCTGCACAACTGCCAAATCAACATGAATGAATGAAGCAAGATTTATTACACTTCGAATCTTTTAGGATGTAGTTAACAAGGCACAAATTGATTATACCAAGCTTCCTTAGGAAGACATAATCTATCATGCACTACATCCAGGACAAAAGGCGGACAAGATTCCTTTTCCTGGATACACCAAATTAATCATCCAACAGATTCTATCAAAGCACATGATGTGCTGTCGTGTAGGGTCAATTATTTGATTATCAAGTTTTAAATTTATATTTAGCCGACAAACCTGAAACAACACTTTAACGGGCAGTGTACCCGGTCAAGATGGAGTTTCACGGTAAGTAGGGTGTCGAACACTAAGAGTGAAACATTAATCCTATATTCTATTAGTATTTTAATTAGTTTTATTTACTAGTTAAACCTATGCTATATGCGTTGTCTAATGATATGGGGGGGTTTTAGCCTGAGAGACTGGCACAAGTTTGGTGGTGACAAATATCAATTCAATAAACAATAAACACAAAAGAAGAAAATTAGAAGATAGAAAAGCGGTACAAGCCAAATGATAGAAAACTGTATTAGCCATATTAAATCCAGTTCAAGGTTGGTTTGTTTGTTTTAGTGCAATGATTTACTTATCTCGAAACGGCATATCATTCTTAAGACTTAGGCGGGACATCATGCTAAGACCTAGACATGATTAATCCTGTCACAATTAACGCATCCGCATAAAGCATCCTTTAGTTTAATTATAATCTATCTTAGGGAATTAAAGCAGTGGTGATCCTGTTAAAACCCTAACCCAATGGGACTTTACCTACTTATTGTTTGACGGTGTTTTATATACTGGTAGTCCACTATTTAAATCTTTATCAGTTAATTAAGTGCATGATTGCTGAAACATAAACGGGTCAACTATCGGTCCAACTAAACTCATAATTCAAAGACAAAGACAAAACGTTATTTGTGATCCTATTGGTCCAGTAATATAAAACACGATATGGAGAGTTATCTCGGTATCTAGATTACTTTTTAAGTATCACTAGACCCAGTTGAATGATAGATCGCATATTCAAACACATAAACAAGTATGAGGTGATAAACATAATTAAACAATCAACAATAAATTAAGAAATCGATTTAAATCAAACCAAACATTAAACTTTTATTAAGATGGCTAATACCCGAGGGTATTAGCCTACAACCATTGTAATTATACAAGCGTAATCAAACAATTAAAAATCGAACGATTAAGAGAGTAAAAATTACACGGGTCAACTATCGGTCCAACTAAACTCATAATTCAAAGACAAAGACAGAATGTTATTTGTGATCCTATTGGTCCAGTAATATAAAACACGATATGGAGAGCTATCCCGGTATCTAGATTACTTTTTAAGTATCACTAGACCCAGTTGAATGATAGGTCGCATATTCAAACACATAAACAAGTATGAGGTGATAAACATAATTAAACAATCAACAATAAATTAAGAAATCGATTTAAAACAAACCAAACATTAAACTTTTATTAAGATGGCTAATACCCGAGGGTATTAGCCTACAACCATTGTAATTATACAAGCGTAATCAAACAATTGAAAATCGAACGATTAAGAGAGTAAAAATTACACGATGTCTTCTATGGATTCGTGATCAATGCTTGACCTTGGTGGCTGTTTTTCTCTTCTAAAATTCGTCTTTAATGAGTATGGTTTATAGAATATGATATTGCACACCGAAAATTTGTTTTTGAGTCTTCTATTTATAGTGTCTGAAAAAGACTCAATACGCCGTATCTGGCTAGGTCGATACGGCGTATAGGGCTAGATTCCTTGGAGTGTGCGCTACGTTCTTAATCAATCAGTGATATATTCCTAATTTATTTTATATATTGTATCTTCGAATAGTTATCTTCATGGATACGGCGTATGTAAGCAGAAGGGATACGCCGTATTGGGAATTGGTCAAACGCGCTTTCTTGTGAAGTTCAGGCGCTGATACGCCGTATCTCTTTTGTTGGATACAACGTATGTAGTCAGAAGTCAGCATTCTTCAAATGTCTTCGTTTTAGCTCCAAATTATGCGCCTTTTAGCATGTCTTCACAAAACACTCCTGAATTACTGCATTTATCAACTTTAAAGCAATTAAGTACCAAATAATGCAATAATTATAAAAAAGTGGGCAAAACAGATGGGATAAATGATATAATAAGGTGACGTTATTTGATGTCATCAGCACAACAATATCCTATTAAGAGCCAAAGAACTTATGTACTCTGGTGGAGAAGATGATCATGTCTAAAGAATCAAGATTGATGGAAGGAGTACGAAAATGTGTGGAATGATAATCCCATAAGTGTTATTGAATGATGTCATTAAGGCAACTAAGGCTTATGTGGAGTATGGTGTGGCTTTTAGAGGTGTATCCGTTCCAACGACTCAACCACAACCAGTTGAATCTACCCAAGGGACGCATGGGGAAATTAGCGCCCGTAAAAAAAGAAATCTAAGCAAGTTGGTGTGAAGAAGGGTAAACAAGTAAGTGGTGAATCAAGTGTTGAAAAGAAAAAGCTTAAAATTGTTATCAAGCAAAAGAGTACTGAAGTGTAGAAACCAATTCTAACTGCATCAGAAATTAAACAAGCTAAACTGAAAGAAGCAATTGAACTAAGAAAAGCTCTTAAACTTCGTAAAGTTGAATCTACATAGAAATCCAAGGAAGATAAGATTGTTGAAGCTGCTTTAGATCTAGAAGTAGAGAATGAGTTTGGAGAAGGAGGTGATTTAGGATACCTAGGAAAAGATAAAGATGAATTTGGCACTAAGTTAGATCCAATAAGTTATAAGGAAAGACTGGATGTGGATAGTGATGTTGAGAGTACATAATCGAATGATGATGCAGAGAAGTTTATAGTGTAGACTAATAAATAGAAGAAGCAAATACCCATCACCTGACCCACTAGATCCACCAGGACTGAGTCATCACAGGGTATTTTACATCTCTAGCTTGACGTACATGCACCCATTGTAAGCCTATCTGAGGCATATGGGTCAGCAACGGCAGGGGGCATGTCTCTCAAGATGTTTTGTCCCTTCGAGCCAGAAAATCTAGACAGAGCTCGTTTATACACGAACTTGAAGACTCAGATCGATACATCCTAAATGAATCTCAAATGGATGTCACATATCTGGAGGTTAATGCAACCTAACAAGACAAGGGAAAACAGGACCCTTTGTCCAGAATAATAGATGAAGCTAGTGCTAGCATAGACACTTGCAGACATACTATACTTCGTAAACGATCCAGACGGTCATCCTGAGAGGGAGAATGTGAAGAAGCGAAAGACAACTGAGGAACTAATGTCTGCGACTACAACTACATCTTCTGAACCAACCAAAAAAAAACCTCCACCAACATCATCTAAACAACCAAAACAACACACAGCTGTTAAAACATCGTCATTTGACTGGGAAGTGGATTCGACTGACGATACGATTAAAAGGGTTGTTATAGAAGAAGAAAGTGGGAACATGATACAACCTGATAAATAGATGGGTAATGGTGATGATTATAAGTTGGAAGAACGTGAGATTCCATTAGAAAAGGTGTCGCGTAAATTTCTGGATGAATTGAAACTTATGGGTTCGTTTGGAATGCCCATCATTGTTGATTATACAAGAATGGAAGAGACAAAGAATGAATTACTAAGATGGTGCTGCAAGAACAATATTGAGAATGACTATCATGTAGATCAGGTAAGGAATTACATAAAATCTCAAGTTGTTTGGAGAAGAGAAAATGAGATCCTAGAAAATCCTTTTCCTCAATCAGAAGCACCAATATTCTATGGCCCGAGCAACAACCCAAACCTTACTAACACTAAGAACAAAAAGTACACCTTATCCCTTCACAATATTCATGCAACTACTTTCATTGATCTAGAAGAAATCACGACTAGATGGATTCGCACACTTATTGAAGACATGTACTTACTCAAGATGCAAGGAAAGTTAGATCATGTCAAGTGTAGGTTTCTGGATTTGTTTATTGTCTTTATAAGAAGTTATGTGATACTAGCAAGAGTGCATGATTTCCAACTGGGGATAAAAAGTTATCAGTTCAGAATCAATCTCACTGCTCCTACTCTCACATTTCCTGGAATTTATGATATGGAACCATACATCATGATAACTAAACTGTTAGTAGGATTCATTTATCAAAACAATCAACTGAAGAATAGGTTCATGGATTATCAGGAAATATGTAAGTTTTGTGATACTAAGATGAACAGAGTGCTGGAAAGGTTAAAATTGATTAGACAAGATCATATTCTTGGGTTCTCTAGAAAAACGACTTACAGAAGCTCAATTGAAACTACTTGATGAATTCAAGCTAAAGATCAAAAGGTGTCTAATGTTTCGTGAACATATGAGGAGGTGGGAAAGCTATGTTGGAGGAAGACCGATTATAGGCATAGGGGATCCTCGTCCTAAATGATCAACCCTGAGAGATTGTTAGGAATGAGAGTGTTAATGATTTCTATGTAATCGGGTCTTATTGTTAGTTACGTTTTCTATTATAGTTTGTAATAGTTAAGCCCAATGGGCCGACCGAATGCAAGGCCTGTGGCCGAACACCTTAAGGCTTTAGAACTATAAATAAGATCTCCTAGCAAAGCTAGGAGGTGGTGAACTGAGGAACTCTAGAGACCGCCCTGAAGGAACTAGACTTGACCAGAGAAGAGCTCCATAAGGGGAGCTCGGCCGATGACAGAACCTAGAATATACGACGACATGCGCAGGAAACCCTTACAGTTCTCAGGATGCGCTAACGGAGAACCGAGACAGCTGCCACTGAGAACCCAGCGACAAAAGTGAGAGGCGAGACCAAACGCACAAATGAATGTCTAAAGATACGGCTCCGCACATCCCGCCCCGTGTGTCTACCAATGAAAAAACTAATTCAATACGAACGAGAACCTCTAGAACGACGCTTCGACTATGACTGCGAATAAAGTAGAGCTGACTGAAAAGCTGAACGAACGGAACCTGAAGGATTAAAGTCTCCTTTCTTTGTCAAGCCACCCACCTCGTGCACTCCCCGCAGAGAAGACTCTGGAACTAATCAACGATATGTAGTTCGACCCTAGAAAACCCTGATATCATGATGACTGCCCCTCGAATTACCCCTTCTTTCCCAACTTCTGGAACCCCAAACCTTGCCCAAATCCAAAATCCTACCGCCCCCCATCGCGAGCATCTCCCGCCCATCCCCGCCATCCCTCCATCCGCCCCCTACCTCTACCACGCCCCCATCTAAGCGCCCCTGCTCCTTATCTCCTTGGCCCTACAACCCCCCCTCATGTGCACCCGCGCGACGCACACACACGAACATCCAACAGCTCACAACGTGCCGCCCTCTACATGCCCCGAACACCATCATTTCCCTGATAGTACCCCCGTATCATCCTGCCATCAAGAGGACCATAAGCCGACGATCACAGGATACGTCGTTTCACCCGTTCGACGACTCTAACGCGGGGGGGGGGCACCTTCACTATACGACCTTAAAACGGGCGCAATACAAGATTCTCTCGTCTGACACTCTAACGTCGGTCTCTCAACTACACGCATTCGACTGACACTATATAACTCCCCCCATCGCAAACACGGTTTTGAATACAGCGCAATCCCAGCGTTGCACACGATAATCATCCGGCTAGGTATTCCCTGATCCACTCTTCCAGCCACCTCTCCATAAGTAAGTCCTCGGTCCCCATCCCAATGGCCTCACCTCCGCGTTCAGATTACTGAACTTGAGATTAGACGAGAACTAACTAACCCAAACCCGGAACTCTCCACCACTTCCGAGCCCCAGGTGGAACCCGAACACCTTCTATCTAATCGAGCTAGCCTAGCCCTATCCGTCAGACACGATTAACTGCCGCCAACCCCACCGCCAGCGAATCCTCCCATATAGACTAAGATCCACACCGACAGCAACGACTCTCCATCCTATCCCATAAGATCCGCGCCCGCAGCCCCTGCCCGCCAAGGGCATCCAGCCGTCGCTGCTACCTCGCGCATCTATCGCCAGCAATCTCCACGCCCTCGTCAGCTCTCCCTCCATGCCGCCAAACCTGACATGGAGCGCTCATTACACAAGACCCACCGCCGATCACCTAGTACTTGTTCATTGATTACAACTTTTCCATTGTTCATTTATGCAAGTTACCACCTTTCTCTCTCTAGCTTCTCTCTCTAAACATCTATGTGATTACGTGTGTGTATTAATGCTATATGTAGTTACCTACATTCTCTCATCAAAATTTCTGATCAAGCCAATTTTTCATGCAATGATTGTATGCAAAAACTTGAAGATAATGTCTTTTTACAAAACATATTCTTTTTGGAGTTGGTACTATGTAAAAAAATAATGTTTCTTTTCTTCTTGGATGGACAATATTAATATGATAAATGACCCTTTTACCTTTTTAATTGAATTGTTTTAACATACAAATATCACAATTATATAACTTACAAAAATAATACGGTTATGTTTCATCGTCACTTGTGAATATCTTTTCCATTGCATATGGACTTTATAATAACTTGTGTCTTTCAAATAAATAGAATTCATTTTGTAAATTAAAGATAACAAAGTACTTTCTCCGTCTCAAAATTATTGTCTACTATTCTATTTTGGGTTGTCCTAAATTAATTGTTCACTTTTAAAAATAGATAGGAAATTTAGTTCGAGTTTACCATGTTACCTTCACTTAAGGTTGTTATTACAAACATTAAAGAAGTTTTAAATTAATTAGTTAAAGGTAAAACTGTCATTCTGCAAAGCAAGAGAGAGAAACCTATAATGATAATATGTTTCTAAAACTGTGTGTTTTTTTATCTGTAAACAATAATTTTGGGACGGGTATAGTAATATATTTGATCCATAAAATATGAAAATCCCTGATTGATATAAACCTGATAAAAAGAACATGATTCATCAATCAAGTCTTATTCATTAAAGCTAAAACATAAATTAATATAGACCAATCACTGATAAAGATATTAAGATCTAAAAACAACAAAACCCATTTTGTTTCACCAAAATTAATACATAATTTATTTTCTAAAATAACTAAAAAACTATAGATCTTGTAACACCCTAAAACCGGCTTATAAGCATTTTATTACGAAAATGTCATTGGAATAGTTTGACCAAATTTTTTATAAGTTTGAAAACATGACGTGATTGGCTAGTCAAACCAGATGGTCAAACTATAAGTATTAATGTTATGTAAATGGTATTAGAGAATATTGTGTGCTACAATAATGAAAAGAATAGAGTTAAGGGACTAAAATTGACAAGTGGTAAATGAATTATATATTGTAGAAAGTAGTATGTGGTGAAATTATAAGAAAAGAAAGTTGAAGGACTAGAGGTGTTAAGTGACCAAAGTTGTGTCAATTAATAACTAAAATCCCAGAACTTTCCACACACCTCTTGAGTGTGTGTATGTCTGGTGTATGTCGACCTAGGAAGAAGAAGAAGAAAGAGGGAAACCAAGCTTGAGGCTTGATGATCTTGAATGAAGAAGATTAGGTTCCAACTTAAGAGATAAGTCACTAGCAATGATCCTACAAGGTAAGTAATCCTAATCTTGAAGTAATTGAAGAATTAAAGGTTAGGGTTTATATAACCAAATTAGGGGTTTTGGGTAATTGATATTCTAAGATGAGTATAGAGGTGTTTAATAATATGGGTTAAGGTTAATTTCACCCCCCCCCCACACCCAAACCGAAAATACACATATAGATAGACTCTCACGCTTGTAATACCACTCCAAACAACAACCAAAATATCAACAACCCCACACCTATAAACTCCCATCGCTTTGTGCCACACCTACTTCCACCCATCTCTCAACAACATTAAAAACCAATAAAGAATACCAATAGAATATCCTCACTCCACTAAATTGACAACAATTATCTTGTGTACTGTATAATAAATGTTTAAGAGGCCCAAATCATAAAACAGAATGTAGTGGAATATCGCATACCTACTTGTTGTGATATCTCTTGTGAATGTTTCCTACAAGGTACTGGACGCTATCTCTCGAAGATTACAACGCTATATGACAAACTAAAGATACACGAAATGCTTAACATTAATAATTTATCTCGCGCATGATCTAATTCTAACGATATCTTGTATGGCTTGTCTCACATCCTCTCAAATAGAGTGTAAGTAGAGAGCCGCCATAGTTGATCACCTTTCGATCTCATTAGCACTCAGATTCCATTCCCTATCCCGACTCGCCCCTACGATCCACACGTGTAGTGAGATCCATGTACGGTGCACCATCCGTATTCAGGTCCAACTGCGACCTTATCCGATCACTAGCCCCCTGTAGAGTCACATCAAGTGCAGCGTGCATGATTTCTATGCTTATCTTCCGGCATAATAATAATTATTTGATCTTGAATTGAGAAACCAAGGATTGAAGATGATGATGATAATACTTATGTTATTAGCTTAGATTTAAGGTAAGTAAAACGGTTATAATGTGAAATTATATTGATTTTCCCCATGTATGTGTTTTATGTGCGTAATGTAAGGAAAGCGTCTTGCACTGCCTTGGTTAGAAAGCATGAACTAATAGTAAATTTGAGACTAGTTGGGCAAAGTTAGCAAAGGATGTGGTTAAGTCTAATTTGACCCATTTAAGGTATGTGATGATTTATTTTTCTTTATTAGTTACTGATTGTTAATGTCTTTTAATGTGTAATGTGATAACTTTGTGTATTGTAGTCTTATGGACTCTCTCTGCTCTCGCGCGTCGCTCTCGCTATAATGCTTTATAGTGAATTGAGTGAAAGCTGTTAATAACGCGCTCACACGCGTTATCGCGAAGGAGAAGAATGAGAGTAGAGAAGCCCCCTCGTCTTCTCTCCTCGGTTGTAGATTGCGCGCGCTAATGTTCTCTTGTAGGTTCTATGATGAATGAAGGTCAAAGCGTTGGTAAAAGGTTACGTTTAGGAAGAAAGGACTTAATATCTCTCTCGCGAAGAAATGTGATAAGAGGAGCTTAGTAGTTGTATACCAAGATCGAATCAAAGTTGAACCCCAAAAGTGTCCTAATGATTTGTAAGTGTTAAGTGTCAAGTGTCAATGTCCTTGGTGTTGGTCTTGTATATGAAGGAATGTAAATGGGTCATGAATGTATGCAAACGGGTCAAAACGGAGTGTTTGGTAAACACATAAAGTATATGCTTTTGGGTCATTTAGACCACAAATGTGTAAGATATTGTTGTATTATAATCCTTTGATGAATTCTGTAAAGTTTCATCTAATATCGAGTCCGGGAAGTTAGTTTTCCGAAATATAAAGTCAAAAATGAGTTTGGTGTGTGTCAAGGATCAGGGAGCCGCCCGACACGGCTTTCCAGCCGCCCGGCTAGCCTCTAGTGGGCCTCCAGCCGTCCGGTTGGCCATCCAGCCGCCCGGCTGGCTGGTCTTGCAGTTTTCGGGTTTTTATTTGTGTCATAAAAACCAAACCGTAAGGAGTTAGAATGAGTTATTTATATCATTAGAAAGCTAATGTATTTTAAAAAGTATAGTAAGGAATAACACAAGGTCATTCCCGGTCTTACGCTTCCGCGAAGTTTTCGATATTAGGTCAAATTTTGAGTCTGGAAAGGGGCGTTTCAACTTGGTATCAGAGCTTTGGTCTAAGATAAGTAGGTTTCCACTATAGGTTGCATAAACTTAGACCACTTGTAGATGCGTTGCCGTAAGTTTAAGTAACGAAGAATGCGAATGCCTTGGTTATAAGGTAGTTAAGTGCTTGCGACAAATAGAATGATAATGTATGGACATAGAATGATTATGAAATGTGGTATATGTTATTTTGACATATACTTAAGGGATTGTGAATGTGGCTAAGAATGCGAAGCACTAATTGGAAAAGTGTTAAGTATAGAAGTATATGCTTATATAATATAAAGTCTATGGTAGGTTATTTATATATATAAGTAATGTAAGATGTATATGATGATATAAGTTTAAGAAATGCTTAAGCTAAGATGACTGTATAAGATTGCATTCTAATAAGTAATGATGAAAGTATGTAAGTATGAGCTAAGTGAAAGTGAAGATGTTTGAATTATGAAAAAGTTACCTAAAGAAGAATTATAATATGAAGAGTAAGTGCTTATGTGAATTACCAATAAAGGGTGGAAGTATGATAATTCATATAATGGAGAAGAAATAATAAGGTATGATGTGATGTCATGATGTAATTAGTACGAAAATAATATGAGTGATAAATTGATGAATGCAATCTCGTTCATATATAAAAGAGAGGTATGATAAGTAAAATGGATATACGAGTATACTTTGAGTTAAACAAAACGAATGAATGGTAAAGAATGATTAGAATCATGTAAACGAATGAAAGGAATGTATTGATGAATAAAGTGAAGTAAATGAGTATATTATAAGAATAACCTATAAATGGTTTATAAGCGAAAATTTAAGCGAACTAAAATAATGCCTAGAGAATTGAATAAGATGCCCATTTGGGGTCGTCAAGAGAATGATAAATGAAATGTGAAAACATAAACGTATATGTAATACATGAGAATGACAAGTATCAATTGGATCTTGTATAATATAAGGAAAGATTGATAAATTATGAGCTAGAATTGTGTAAGGCAATAAAAATGGAAATGAAAAAGTATATGATTAGAAAAGTACGTAAATGACGAAAAGGGGTAAAGAATGATAAATTTAAATTTAGCGTGGATCCAATGATTAATGTGATGCTATCCTTTGTGATAGCCTAATGTGATGGTATCCTTTGGGGTAGCCTAATGTGATGGTATCCTTCAGGATAGCCTAATGTGATGGTATCCTTCGGGATAGCCTAATAATGTTAATGATACCGCAAGGGTATGGATAATGAGCTAATCCCTACGGAGAAAGAGCCAAGTTTCCTTTGAGAAAAGTTAATGAGATTGGATCCAAGGCTACAAAAGAGTATATTAAAAATGAATGAGTATTTGATATGTGACTAATGGAAAGTAATGAAAACTTAAGGATGTATGAGTGTTATGTCGGAAGTGTATAAGTAGGATGGTTTATAATCTCATTATTTAAATGGATTGGGACGCCTTTTCATTTAAATAAAGAAATTGTGAATCACCGAACCATAAGTTTATACTTCCTTATTTGCATTGATTGGGACGCTTCTTAATGTAAATAAAGAAGTATGGACGAGTGGGCTTATGTGTTCTCGGCATAACATTATAGGAATTAAGGAAGTAGAAAATGGAAGTCTAAATTAGTTAGATGTCGTAGGAAGTAAGATAGGTGAAATAAGAGTTAGAATGCGACCCTTAGTAGAGAATTTAGAGAGAAAGTAAGTTTTAAACGATAGGAGTATAGGTTGAAGGATATAAGTTTAAATTTATGTTATACTATGTCTTATGACATGGTGTAATGATTATGGTGGTCGCTAAGTCGTATTAGCGCCCTTATATAAAATGTGAAAGTATTGGTTAAAGTTGAAATTATGAATTCAAAGTATTGAATTTCCATGCGACTTATAGTCCTTGATGAAATTTTTTTACTAAAAGAAGTAAAGAAAGAAAGGTGTCATAATGGAAACGAAAAAAGGAATGTCAAGATGGTTACGTTAAATAAGAAAGTATAAGCTAATGTTGACTTTCGATAAGTCAAGATAATGCATTTTTTTCAAGTGACATGTAGTTTTAATGAAAATTTAGAAGAGAAATAAAAGGGAACGTAATGATATAGAGAAAGTTACTAAAATGATATAATCAAAAATGATAAATGACACCTAAATGACGCTTGTCATAAGAAAAAGTGTAAGTATGATAGGAATGAGTGTTAGGTAGAACGGGTTAAGGATATTTAGAGGTGACTAGAGTTGCAAAACCATATAGGTTGATGCAACTAGTTAAGTATATGCTTGAGAATGCTAAGAAGTAATGTAAGGTCAATGTGACCAAGTCTTGGTTAATATTAGACGAAGAGATTTCAGGGACAAAATCTAAATAAGGGGGATATATTTGTAACATCCCAAAATCGGCTTTTAAGGATTTTATTACGAAAATGCCATTGGAATAGTTTGACCAAGATTTTTATAAGTTTGAAGACGTGACATGATTGGCTAGTCAAACCCGATGGTCAAAGTATTAATGTTATGTAAATGGTGTTAGAGAGTATTGTGTGTCACAATAATGAAAAGAATAGAGTTAAAGGACTTAAATTGACAAGTGGTAAATGAGTTATATATTGTAGAAAGTAGTATGTGGTGAAATTATAAGAAAAGGAAGTTGAAGGTCTAGAGGTGTTAAGTGACTAAAATTGTGTCAATTAATAACTAAAATCCCAGGACTTTCCACACACCTCTTGAGTGTGTGTGTGTGTGTCTGGTGTATGTCGACCCAGGAAGAAGAAGAAAAAAGAGGGAAACTAAGCTTGAGGCTTGATGATCTTGAATGAAGAATATTAGGTTCCAACTCAAGAGATAAGTCACTAGCAATGATCCTACAAGGTAAGTAATCCTAATCTTGAAGTAATTGAAGAATTAAGGGTTAGGGTTTATATACCCAAATTGGGGGTTTTGGGTAATTGATATTCTAAGATGAGTATTGAGGTGTTTAATAATATGGGTTAGGTTAATTGAAGATTTAATGTAAAGAAATTAGGGTTTTCATCATATGATCAAGATATGATCATATGATGATTAAGGAAGGAAATTAGGTAAATTATAGGTATGAATAAAAGGTCGTGTAAAACCTTGGTGATGATATTATGCTTATGTGATAATAGATAATTGCAATGATCTTGAATGAGAACCAATGATTGAAGATGATGATGATAATGCTTGTGTTATTAGCTTGGATTTAAGGTAAGTAAACCGGTTATAATGTGAAATTATATTGATTTTACCATGTATGTGTTATGTGGATAATGAAAGGAAGGTTAGGGATGCCTTGGTTAGAAAGCATGAACTAATAGTAGATTTGAGACTAGTTGGGCAAAGTTAGCAAATGATGTGGTTAAGTTTAATTTGACCCATTTAAGGTATGTGATGATTTATATAATATGATGTAATGTCTTTAATGTGTAATGTGATAACTTTGATGAATGTAGTCTTATGGACTAATGATGGATAAGAATAATGCTTATGTGATGAAAGATGTATAATTATCATGTTATCGTCGTTTACTTACTAAGCCTCGTGCTTACGGTTTAGATGTTTAATGTTTTTGTAGGTTCTTGCGATGAAGGTAAAGCGTTGGTAAAAGGTTAAGTTTTGGAAGCAAGGATTAAGTATAAATGAAGAATGTGCATAGGAGCTTAGTAGTGGTATACCGAGATCGAATCAAAGTTGAACCCCAAAAGTGTCCTAATGGTTTGTAAGTGTTAAGTGTCAAGTGTCAATGTCCTTGGTATTGGTCTTGTATATGAAGGAATGTAAATGGCTCATTAATGTATGCAAACGGGTCAAAACGGAGTGTTTGGTAAATACGTAAAGTATATGTTTTTGGGTCATTTAGACCACATATGTGTAAGATATTGTTGTATTATAATCCTTTGATGGATTCTGGAAAGTTTCATCTAATATCGAGTTCGGGAAGTTAGTTTTCCGGAATATAAAGTCAAAAATGAGTTTGGTGTGTGTCCAGGAGCAAGGAGCCGCCCGGCTGGCTGGTCCTGCAGTTTTCGGGTTTTTGTTTGTGTCATAAAAACCAAACCGTAAGGAGTTAGAATGAGTTCTTTATATCGTTGGGAAGCTTATGGAGTCTACTTTATGATATTGAATCTTTCAAGGGTCTAATTGTAATGTATTTTAAAAAGTATATTAAAGAATGACACAAGGTCATTTCCGGTCTTACGCTTCCGCAAAGTTTTCGATTTTAGGTCAAATTTTGAGTCTAGAAAGGGACGTTTCAGATCTAGTAATCCACCAAAAATCATCTTCGTACCCAGGTTTTGTACTTTACAGCTTCCAATATTACAAGCACTTGATTAGAGTTTATAACTGAATACCTTCAAGAAGGTTATATCGGAGTGAAATACTTGACGGGAATGAGTGAACAAACAGGGGGAGAAGCATCAGGTGAGGATGACATTGACAGGTGAGGAGGAGCTTGAGATATATAAGTGAAAGGTTTGGATGAGTGAAGTGGGAGAGACGAATGTGAGCGTAGGTTTGTAAATGTTGGTGTATATTTTTTCCTAGATGGGAAGGTTATACCTTTTACTAGGGCTGAGCAAGGTGAACCGAAAACCGACCCGACCCGACAAACCGAGCCGAACCGAGCTTATTCGGTTCGGTTTTCGGTTTTGGATACGTACTTCGGTTTAGTCGGTTCGGTTCGGCCCAAGCCCGACATTTAGTCGGTTCGAACTACTAAACCGAACCGAGCCGACCCGAGCGTATTCGGTTCGGTTTCGGTTTATATAGGGTTCACTCGGTTCGGTTCTCGGTTTGCAAAATCCTGTTATTCGGTTTCGGGTCGGTTTCGGTTTTCTTCGGTTTGGGTCGGTTTGGATCCGATGCTCACTCCTACCTTTTACTACCTTTTACATTTATGATATTTTCTTGCAATAAGCAAAGACGGTTTTTTTAGAGCGTTTGCTTTGTTTTATTTCTGGTTTTCAATGGTGCTTTTTATAATATATTTCCCTTTGCCTTAAGAAAATAAAATGTTTTTTTTATATTTCTGTCAATTTACCGAACCGTAAAAATCTTCAAATCACAATTCATAAAAATAAGATTTTAATAATTATTTTTTTGGCAAAGCATTTAATAATCTATTCAAAGTGAATGATTTGGAGTTTTTGCCAAATTCCTCTTCCCACGGACAATTGGGCCACTTATTTTACTGGATCCATATAGCAATCATAAAGAAATTGACAAAAAATACTTTTTGAAATTTGACGTCGACAAATACTTTTTATATACACTAAAAAAAGACAATTTTCTAAAAACAAAAATAATGGTTTTTAAAATGTAATTATTTATTTATTAACTT